>QZWT01000144.1:0-28474 GCA_004114315.1 Cochlonema odontosperma | reverse complement strand
TTTTTTTTTTTTTTTTTTTTTTTTTTTTTTTTTTTTTTTTTTTTTTTTTTTTATTTCTTTGGGTCTGCCCAGGGTTATTGCAAAGATCAGAAGCTTGTCTGAGCAGCAAATAAACAATTTCACCTCCAGCCGCGACAAGCGCAAACAGCATTTTGTCATTTCATGTCGTTTTTTGATCATTGAGGACGATGTCACACAAACAAATAATAAAACCTTGTAGAGCTATCTCGGTCGCTAATGTCACTCTTTGGCAGGCAGCCTTGACCGACGTTTCATCCTGCCATAGGCACCTTCTACAAAGTAGAGGAGTAAGGAGAGAAATGTACGTACACTGGAAACATCCTAGAATTCGGAGGTGTCTTGAGGATTGATAGAATGGCAAATTCGACTGTTTCCCTCGCCTCTCGTGTAGAAGCGCGATATAGGATGAACGGGCTGCTTCGCCATGCTCACAATGGAACAATGAACAGCCTTACTTGTTTAAGAAATGATTGACATTTGATCCATTATTTCCGGTCCAAATAAAATCAGTGACGTGAAAATTGTTGCTCAGGGGTTCTGTTATTTCCTACATGCCCGAGGCCAACGGTCGTCGTAGTCGCGATCACTGTGGCATCGGATCAAGCCTCTCACTCTATTCCCGCATCATTCTCCCTTCCTCCGCCCTCTCCCTCTCCTCTCTCCCCCCTCCCCCTTTTGATTCTTCAACTCGACTCGCCAGGGCACTTTCTTCTCGGAGACCGATCATCATATACCATCATCCATCCCTCAGGTACACGCACGGACGGATCGGAATCAACCAGCCTTTCTCCACCTCACCCGACCCCAACTCAACCTCTCTTCAACTATTTCTTCGTTGATCAATGAAGCATCGTGAAAGGATACAGAACACGGCAGACAAGAAAAAAAAACTCACACTCCGGTGCGCTTGTCTTTATCTGCAGTAGAGAAGAACGATTTATTCAAGAATGATGAACGTCAACAGACTGGCCCTTGCTGGCTCTAAGCATTTGCGTCCCAGCCAATACCGCGTCATGGCTCAGGTACGGCTTGCCTACGGAATATAGACATTTTGCGCATGTTAACCAATCAATCCAACACGCTGAAGAAGGACAATCAACTCATGCTATCATGCACTTTCAAATTGGAATATCTGTAGAGATTCAACTCGACTGACGCACCAAAGTTGACTGCTGCTGAGGCCGCTGCTCGCCCCGTTGTCAAGTCAGGACTTCGCTTCCGCACCAAGGCCTTCATCACCCTCACCTTGATTGGTGCTGGTGTTGCCGGTGTTGTCAAGCACTCTTTCGACGACGAGCAGTTCCGCGCCCTTCTCGAGGATAACATTCCACACTACGCCCACTCATTGGATAAATTGGAGCAGTTCAGGGACAACGAGGACGTGGAAAAGATCATCGCTGGCGCATCTTTGGTCGGCGGAAAGATTGTCGATCTCGGCAAGAACGGCTACCGCACTGCTTCGGATTTGATCAACGGAACCACCACCCCAGCACCCGAGAAGCCTGCTTCCTCGGTCCCATCATCGGCTTCTCAGTTGGTTAAGAAGGTCCAGGAGTTGGAGCAGCCCAAGCCTGCTGTTGCCGCTGCTCGCGCTGAATACATTCCCTCAGTAACCCCTGCTCCCGCTTTCCTCCCTGGCGCAGCCCCCGGCAAAAACGCTTCTCACGTTGAGAAGCCCAAGATTGTCGAGAAGGTTGCCAAGAAGGTTGAAGAGGTCAAGGAGAAGGCTGTTGAGATCAAGGAGAACATTCAGGAGAAGATTGCCGAGAAGAAGGAGGAAGCCCCCGCTCCTCCCAAGAAGTTGATCAAGATCGCCCCTATTGAGTCGGAGGAACCCGTCATGTCGAGCCTTAACGCCACCTTGGCCCAGTTGGTTCACATTTTGAACGAGAACGGCATTCCCGAGCAGGGTCACGAGGTCTTTGAAAAGGCCAACGAGGAGTTGAAGCACTTGAGCGAGCGCGTCGAGGCTTTGAAGGTCGAGGGTGAGGCCCAGGCTGCCACCGTTATGGCCGAGTTGACCGAGAAGTACAAGCGCATTGTGGACGAGAAGGAGACCCATCACGAGGGACACATTTCACAGTTGAAGCGTGAGCTTGCCGATGCCTTCGAGCAGGAGAAGAAGGATGCCATTGAGCGCGAGCTCAAGATTCAGCAGGAGATTTTGCGCGAGGAGCAGAAGCAGGAGTTGATCAAGTACGCCATGGACATGCAGCGTCGCTGGGTTCGTGAGGTCAAGGTCAGAGTTGAGAACGAGCGTGGCGGTCGCTTGGCTCGTTTGGATCAGATCAACTTGCGCCTTAAGACTTTGGAGCGCCAGGGAGTTGACAATGCTGACTTTTTGGATCAGTCGTCTCGTACTCACCAGCTCTGGTGCGGTGTCAAGGCCTTGGAGAAGGCCTATGAGGCTGGCGAGCGCCGTCCCTTTGACCGCGAGTTGGCCCGCTTGAAGAGATTGGCAGAGACCGAGAAGGATGCTGAGGTCTTGAAGGTTGTTTTGGCTGCCGTCCCCGAGTCTGTTGCCGCCCAGGGTGTTGACTCTGTTCCCGAGTTGATGGACCGCTTCGAATATGTCGCTGATAAGGTTCGTCAGGCCAGTTTGGTCCCTGAGAACGGTGGTGTCTTGGCTCATGGTATGAGCGTTGTCTTGTCCAAGTTGATGTTCAAGAAGCACGGATTGGTCCCCGGAAACGACGTTGAGGCCATCTTGGCCCGCACAGAGTACTACTTGGTGGAGAACGACTTGGAGCAGGCTGTCCGTGAATTGAACCAGCTCAAGGGATGGGGCAAGCGCCTTGCCAAGGACTGGATTGTCGCCGCTCGCAGGAGAGTCGAGGTTGGACAAGCCATTGATGTAAGTACATCCCTTTGTTTGATTTGTTTCTTCGGCCGCTAAATTGCGATTTCCACCCCTTGAAACTCACTGCTAACGATCATATGTCCCCATCTGTCTATGATTCTAGGTCATCAATACCCATGCCAACCTTGTTAGTTTGACCCTCGCATAAATAGTTTTTCTCTTTATTATCTTGTCACTTTTATTATCATTTTTTCTTTCTCGCTCGACTCTTCACTCTTCCTCCTTCTCATTTCATCATGCACCTCCACAACCACTGTCAAAAAATTAGTCATTTTCCTTGCTTCACCTAGACAAACGATAAAGAATCGAATGGAGGCATTTTTCTGGGACCGTTTTTGATCTGGAGCATGATCGTTTGCCACCAATTTTTGTCCTGCACAGTCACATAGTCTTCCTGTTCGGTGTGCGTAATAAGCCAACCGTTACGTTATTTTTTCTTTTCTTTTCTCCATTCAACCGAAACTTGAACACAGGAACAAGAACATCGTCATGGTCAACGCACAATCGGAACTGATGCTCAAGGCACAAGCACTCATGAAGCAAAAGGACGAACTGGAAGCAGAGATTAGGTTACAGCAGGACGACCTTCAATCGGTACATTAACCTCCTCATGCTACGCACAACTATGTTGCTCCCTACTCCTCGCCTTCGTATATTTGTCAGCATACACCATTATTCAGCGGTCTGACTACTTATATTACAACTATGTATTTTCAACCATGGTACTATCGTTTTTCTTCTAGCAAAAAGTCGGGATGAATGATCAGTTGGTTGACAGCAACGGCTTCCCGCGTTCAGATATCGATCTCGTCGTCGTCAGAACCGCGCGGTCCAACATCATTCGTACGTTTTTTCTCTCCTCTGGCAGAGCATAATCTTATACATCTTCACTCAGCGTACAATTTTGACCATGCCAAATACTTAACACCTCCCCCTTTTGACAACTCTTTTCGTTACGCGCAGGTCTCAAGAACGACATGAAGGCGTTGATGCAACAGATCGAAGAGGCACTTCATGCAGTCCATGCCGAAGCACTGGAAGAGAAACAAAAGCGGGAAGCTGAGAAGAAGAAGGAACAGGAACTCGCAGGAGCAGCGTCAGTTGAATCATCGTCTGCTGGATCAGCCACCGTCACGGATGAGGCAGCGGCGGAGCGGTCCTTGCCACCTTTTGCGCGTGTTAACGCCGTGGCTCCTGACTCTCCTGCTCGTGACGCAGTATGTCATCAATTTTCGGATTGTCAAAACCACTACTAGAAGTAGCACGAGGATATTAGTTTACTAATACGTTCATGCTCATCTGCTTTATTTAGGGCCTTGTGCAAGGTGACAGGATTGTGGTCTTTGGAACGGTCAACGCCAACACCTCCAACACACTCCCAACTCTGAGCGCACACGTCCAATCACGAGAGAACGTAAGTTCCAACTCATTACTGCATTGATGTACACTATTAAACCTTTCTCGGTTGAACTGACATCGTCTGTATTCTTCACAATGTACATATCCTTAGAAACCCATCGTGGTGAAGGTTCAGAGGGGCGAATCAACGGAGCTGGTGTCCTTGATCCTGGTGCCAAAACAAGGCTGGGGTGGCCGAGGGCTGTTGGGATGTCACATTGTCCCTGCCTAATGAACTCTTTAACACTTGCATGCCAAATGTAAAGTCTAGTAAGAACAGTAATATATTCAATTTCCTTACAAAGTCGATCTCAGGACCGGTTGTCTATGGATGCACCCGTTTTTGCTTCTTGGCTCGAGTCTTGCGCCAGCTCTGGAGGGTGGAGTGGGCAGGGACGAAACAGATAATACTCTGCTTATCCAGGAATTGTCGGAGTTGTTGGCGTGTGCAGCGGATTTGGGCCGCGCTGCATTCCTCCCAAACTTGTTCGAGGTCTAGCGGCTGATCAAATAGGGGAAATATATTGGTGACAGTTAGGACCTATGTTGTACCACAAAAAAGATCCAAAAAAGAATGACGAAGATAAAATAGAATACCTTGTAAGTCAAGTACTGCTTCCGGAAGTGGGATGCCTTGCTCAAAAAGTCGAACAACTGCCGCTCCAGTGTCGGCGGTGTGATCTCAGGTTCCTCTTGGTCCGATGGCTCCTCCATATCCTCACCACCGTCATCGTCATCTTCACCTTCATCATCTTGAGTAAGCTGGGAAAAGTCGTCCTCCTCGTCACTTCCCTCCGACTCTTGGTCACCGTTGACTCCACCATCAGCATCGTCCTCATCCTTGTAATAACTCTCCTTGCGTTTACCATCCTTGACAGCATCGACACTTCCTCCTCTCCCACGCTTGGTATTGACAAACGTCTCGCTTCGATCATTACCAGTGTCATTGTCAAGGCCATACTTGTATTCCTGTGAATGATTGTCGAGCTGTAGATCGTTGTCAAAGTTGCGGTAATTGTTGTCGTAATCCATGTTGTAGTTGGTATCATAGTGGTTGTCGTTGTCGAACAAATGGTCGTAGGTGTGGTCGTTGTCAGACAGAATGGGGCTCATGTATCCAGGCGCAGTGTCATCCACAGACTGGAAGGGTGGCGGCGATGAAGTCCGGTCATCTTGACCGAGGAGCTGACTCGATCGAGCAGCAGGCTCATCTTGATCCATATCTCGCCAGCGATCCTGCTGCAACTGACCACCTCGACTGCTCGACTCGCCATTATTCGAAGCTTCAGCCTGCGGGCCAGTTCCCTCTTCTTGCTGATCCGCCTTTGGCGAATTCTCATTCACCCTCTCCCAAATCGCCGTCAATTGCTCAGACAACAACTTCTTGGACGTCGCCTTGAGCCCAAACCCAACAGCCAGCATACGCAGAGTCGTAACCGACATCAAGTCATATCTCGGCATCGACTGCTGCGCCTTCATGGCATCCACGGCCCTCGCTGCTGCCGCCGCAAACTCCTTCGATCGAGCCCTGGCAGCCTTGTTGCTTGGTGTATGAGGCGGCGCGTTCTGCGACAGCGATTGAGATTGGCTCTGATTCTGGGCTTGAGTCTGGGAACTTGTCTGGGACTGCGATTCTGTCAATACCTGCAATGTTCCATTGGCCGCATTCCGAGCCCGTGTCGCTGCCTTCCGATACGATTCCACCAGACTACTGCCAGGTCTCCCTAAAGCAGAACGACGCGGAGACATTGCAGACTGAGGAGAAGCTGCAGGGCGGTGAGGAGACCCTGCAGGCTGTGAAGAAACCGCAGGACGACGGGGTGACGCCAATACCTGTGAAGAGGTCGGTTGTAGCTCCTGTTCATCATCTTGGAGAGCGGCAGCCCGTCGAGTTGCAATAAGCTGAGACGCAGTTGGCCAGTTGCCCAGCTCCTCAAGCCCGCCCTCTCCTCCCACCGCAGATGTTGCAGGGAGCGGTTCAAGTCGAACCGAGATCGAGGCCGCCGTTGGTGCTTTCCGCATTAGAGTCTCCTGTTGCGACTGTGATTGTCCAGGCAGTCGTTTCCCGAACTTGTACGTACTGCGACCAGTTGCCTTGTTGGAGCGTTGCGACTTCTTGGGCGTTGTGACATTGGCCCATCCACCCGAAGCCTCTTTATCCAAATTTTCTAAATCAGCGAGTTCGTCAGCCTTGTGATATCCCATTTTGGCGAAATCCAGGCGCGGAGGTAATTCTCCCAGCAGTATGTCTGGCGATGATGGAGAGGGAGCTCGAGTGTTCTTCTTAGGTCGAGGGCGTCTGACTGGAGTCTTTGGTGGTTCAACCTCAGGTGGTGAGCTCAGATCCAGGAAATCATATGGAGTCATAGCTCTCGTCTGGGGTGGCGGAGAGGCAAGTCGCGGAGGCGACTGCTGTCTTGGCGATGGTGATGGCGAGTAGGCCATAACACCTGAAGAATATACGAGATCGCCATCCTGGTAGGCATCATCATCGTCCATTGCAAGGTCGTTTACGACGTCGTCCATAGTACAGCTCCTATTCAGATCCTGTGACAGAGCCTCGCATACAGGACTACCAACGGACTCTACTACAAGACTCTTGGGGGACGTTGTTGGCGGTGGAGAATCGAAGAGCTTGGGCGACTCAGACTTTTCCTGCTCAGGGATCTTGGAATAACGCAAGAGTGGTGATGAGGGTCCTTCTTGGATGTCTTGGCTCAGTACGACGGTGTCTTCATCAACCATGTAATCGTTTGCTTCCCCTGAATCTTCAACAAGGATGGGCTCACGAGATTTGGGCGGCGTTAAACGAGCAGCGGCAGCAGGATTTCTCTCGATAGATTCGAGGATCTAAGATGGAAACATAAACGAAAAATCAGGCTATGCAAGTAACACCATCGTTATTACTGTAACAATTATCTGGCGTTACCTTCACATAGGCAACTTGTTTGGCCTGCTCTATCGAGCGTTGCATCTCATCCAAGTGTCCGACAATTTCCGACTTCAAGCTCTTGACAGATTCTGCCTCCAGTCCTCTACGCTGTTCCATGAGCGACATCCTGCGGGACCTGGAAACCGACCAAAGAGGAGACGTGAACTAAAAGTAGAGCGGCGACAAAGGGTTGCAAAAGGGATCAGTGACTTGTCGTCTTGATCTCAGATGAGTGTCTATGTGTTTATTGTCTTTATGTCAAGTCTAAATTACCTTGCTGCTCCCTTGTTCAGGTGAAGCCGGTCCTGCCGATTTTGACTCCTCTCTCGTATCCTGATCCTGTTGAATGTAGTGTCTCATGAACCGCGTGACATACTTCTCCTTGTCGAACGCCAGTCCCGATCCAGCCTGGACTAGTGCCACGCTTGCTTCTCTCACACCTCGCATAGTAGCATCCTCCAGGCTGTCACCACATGTATCTTTGAGGTGCGAGAGCTTCCAGAGTGATTTTGTGGGTGAAGTCGCACCTGATTCTGAAGGTTGCGACAGATTGATCTCAACATCAGCGTCCTCGGCATCTCCTGTAAAGCGAGAAGGTCCCCAAGGTGGTGTCTTCATCAAAACTCCCGTGCTATTCCCATCGCCGCCTGAAACCCCTGCAACAGCTGGACCATCAACCTCAGGGAACAGCAAGGAGTGGACGTTGTTCTGGATCAAGTGCTGCACCTCTGCGAAAGGCAGGACAGTGGTCTCGTTTCTGTCTCGATCAGTCTGTTTCCGTCGCTTCACTCCCTTCCTGACATAAGCCGGCGCCATGGTCCAGGTTGTTGAAGGTCCTGGGATAGCTGAATGTGATCCAGCGTCGTTTTCACACATTGACATGGAAATGGCCAGCGCCATTTGGAGGCCATCGTCTTGTTGGTCCTGATGAATTCGCTCCAGTTTGGTGAGCCTGGGCTGGGTGGCGGTTGGTGCGTGTACCGTAGTAATGATGGCATCTGAGGTAAAGTCCGCGTCCGCATTGTCGGTCAGCGACACCACCTGCTTTTTGACCATGATATTGACTTTAGGTTTCCGACGGACCTTTGACTGCGACTCCTCAGGGTTGGCTTCGTCCGAGGACCGTTCCTCCTCGTCTGATCTGAGCTCTCTTCCCACATCCTGGCTTGCCGACTCCATAGGCGTGCCCAGCACAAGTGACCGCTCGAAACGCTCCTTCAACAGTCGAACTTGGTAAAGCACGCTCTGGATCGTCCGTCTGTTGGCCTTGGCACACCGCTTCATGTGCTCCACCTTTTGTCGCGCCTTCCGTGTGGGGGCGACTGTGCTGGCTTTGGTCTTAGCTTTCGAGGGCCAATCCAACTTGCAGATTGGGCATTTCTTCACCTTGGCCAAATAGTCTACTCGTGCTCCTGCAAACTCGCCGTGACTAGTGAGTGTCCGAGGACGATCGGCTTGTTGTTCCTGTTTCTGCTGTTGTTGCTGCTCGTCGATACAATTGTTGATATGATACTCCACGCGTGCTGAATCGAGATGGGTCAAAAGTTTCCCGCATACTACGCATTCAACAAGTTCATCTCCCCCAAGTGTGCTTGGAAGGTAGTCGTCCGTCTGAATCGTGCTGGTAATGCTGATGTCGATGCTGGATGTTGTGGTGCGGGTATAGGTGTCGTTATCGTTATCATCATCGCCGCCGTCGTCGTCGTCGTCGTCGTCGTCGTCGACAACAATAGGCTCTGGTGATGTTGGTGAAGTAGCGATAGATGCAGACTCGGCAGAAGTGCTGGATGAGGCTGATGTTGCTGCAACAAGGTCCGAAAGGTGCGGATTCTCGATCATTGGCGATAACGACCACCGGACTTCTGAACCTCGAACACAATCCATTCTGGTGTCGTGTTGGTCAGGTACAGGTGAGGATGAGCAAGAATTCGGATCCTTGTTGACTGGGAAACTGTTGTCGAGCTGGCCGTGTTCCTGGCAATGATCGACACTGCCCTGAGAGCTGGCGACGGATTCCTGAGTATTCTGGGCTTTGGTACTGGGTATCACGATGGGGGACGTCCGTTTGTGATTCTGCGCAGCCCCGGTCCTGGAGATCTGTTGAGTTGACACAACGCCACCAATTTGGGTCGAACCGAGGGCAATTTCAGGGAAGACGGTTGAAGGGACAACAGGACGATCCGCGTCTACGTCTGAGTCTCCTGATTCCGAATCGAGCACGACCATAACTGCTTCCTTGCTGACTGCCTCTCTGAGCGTCAGAGAGTTGTTGGAAAGGCGCCTAGGGGTTGTAAAGGTTGTTGTCGAATAAGTCGTGGACTTGGTGGCAACTTCAATCGTTTGAGGAGGGATGACCTGGCTGCTAGGGTTCGATTTCGGCGCTGGTTTCTTGAGCGAGAGGGGAAGTCCAGTGCGCGGTTTCGAGGTGGATGGAGCAGCTGTGATTGGGGTTTTAGGCGATGTCGGTGTGCTTATCCTCTGGGAGGGATCTGATTGAGGTCTTTTGAGGGTGTGAGTTGACTGGGATCGGTCATGCTTTTGTTGTTGCCTTTGTTGTGATTGCTGTCGTGATTGTTGTTGTTGTCGTGGACGAGGCCGTTGTTGCTGTGAGGACGAGACAGGAGTGGGTCGTTTTGGAGGAGGGGTTGGGCTCCTGAGCCTGATGCTGCGCGGCGTCAACGAGTCGAAGTCGTCGTCGTCGTCGCCATCGAGCATCCCCAGCGGCATTTGGTGTTGTTTGTTAATAATGGAAGAAAGGAGTGCAAAAGAAAGAAGCGAAAGACAGGGGCGATTTGAATTGACAGGTTTTGGTCGAGATTTATTACTTTCTGAAAAATGTCACAACGACCATTTGTAAAAGACTACCAACCATCACTCCGCCCAGCAGCACCGTCGTACTGACCACTATCCCCTTCACTGCCTTGGACCCCTTAGGGAACGTCGTCGTCGCAAGACCTGAGGATGCCGCAGTCAGCACTGATCCATTATCCAGCACACACTCCGAAAGACTCTCTAGCAGCGACTGCGTCGACTTGTAACTCTGGATGATTGAGAATACCAGCGCGGCAAAGGCCTTGATCGTGTGGTGGCCGTCCAAATGACGTGCCGGTACAATGTTCAGGATAGAAAGAGCCAGCGAGAACGACATTGTATACTGAATAGTGTGAAGTGCAGCCTCGGGGAGCCAGAGAGGCAGGAATGACCACCTGGCAGCCATGCTCGTCACCTCGACTGTCTCCCAGATATCCTTTGGATCGCCTTGATACAGTACCACTTGATCCCGCGGTGTCGATGAAGCACCCTTGCCGATCCCATTGCTGTCAAGCGTCTCCCATGAGGGCACTTGGTAGTAAATCCTGACCATGGATCCTGTCCTGTATGCACTAAAAGGTCGGTAGCAGGCGCTTTCTCCAGGACATGATGGTGCATTGGAAGTACATCGTACTGGCGCAGGGTCGCCAAGGACGTCGATTGACGGTAAGCATTGCCCATTTTGGGCCAAGACTCTCTCGCCACCATCCTCTCGTGACATTGACTCTATTCCTGAAGGATCGTACGGAGTAAAGCATGAAATTGAAGGGTCGGAAGAGTGTCCAAATGGCTCCTTGGGAGTGAACAAGCAGCAGTCAGATGGCTTGTCTAGTTTGCAACATGACAATAGTGTGTTAGTAAATTGGCTCCCAGTAACAGTAACGGGGTTTTCGATTCCTAATAATGGTGCATATAATTATTGTCCACTTACTGAAAAGAAGATTATGGGGTATACAGAATCCAGACTCCTTCTCCTGTGTAGAAGAATCCAGCCCTGGGACTGGAGGTAACAGCGACGACTCCCAAACGTCCAGAGGTTTGCCCAAAAGTGGGATATCGTTCACTTTTTTCACCACGCTGCCCACCTTCAGATGAGAATAAAGTGGAGACGACTATCAACAAAGAGTGACAATACTGCTAGTTAGATGCTGCCTACTTCCTGTAAAAACATATGAGATTAGGGATTTGGATGCGCATTGTGCCGTACCTGAGCTACACTGACAACACTGACTCCGTTGTCCATTCGCTTCCAGCCGACCATTTGGAGTGAGAACTGAAAAGCGCCGCTTGATAAAAAGATCCCGGCCGCTGCAAACAGAATAAAGTTGTGCCAGACACCCGCACATACGACGCGCAGTTGTTGAATAGGAGACATGATTGCCAAGGCTCTTGGAGAAAGTTCGACAAAGGCTCCAGGGTATAATATGTACAGAAAGATGCCCGTTGATGACACTTGTGTTTTTTCTCTGTCGAAAGGAAAAGGTAAATGAGTACGTTAATTGAATGTTCGGACATACTCGTGTAATATTTAGGTCATTAGCCCAGATGTGATACCTCGCAGCAGCAATGGCATGTCCAGCTTCGTGAATAACTCCTGAGACAAGTAGGGCGATCAAATAATAAGGGAGATGAGATAAAGGAAGTGTCACACCGGGAATCTATGCAGATGGTGTCCAGGAAGTCGGTTAGAATCGCTACAACAAAATACGCCGACTCATGCAAATCCATCAGCGGTAATTAACCTACCATTGGGATGAGCACCATATCGCTATCACCTGAGCCTCCGGTTGAACTTGTTGCAGGAGCTGTGTCGATTACAACGTCCCGTTTCCTGAATCTGTTAAGAGGAGGAGGATCCTGATTGCTCTTAATTTCGCTTGACCCAAGTGGCCATAAGTTCATCAACGAAATGACTGCCACAGATACCAATTGGAAGGCTGCGTACGCCAGCAACGACCAGCCGACAATCATGGCCAGCAGTCCAAACAATACTCCAAGGTCATACCACATGCGCCAGAACAGGGCTAGTTTGGGCGAATTGCCGAGACGAAAAAAGAACGAATTGAGCCCAGTTGTGGAGAAACGGACATGGAACGGCTTGACCAATAGTCCACTAGAAGAGGATCCTGGTTTTGAGGTTGTCCCTGATCCTGATTGTCCTCCGCTTGGTCCTGATACGGTCGGCAGCAACTCATATTCCTATCGACCAGGAAGGCAAGGGTAATTTTGGTCAATTGTTACCCTGTGTGAATTCCACTGCGAATGTACATCCGAAATGAGGAAAACCCGGCTTTTCAAAAGAGAACTTACAGGACCACTTCCAGGGCCAACGGGCAAGTTAGGGCGGTTCAAGAACCGTTGTAAGAGAAAGAGGAAGACATGGATACCGAACCAGGTGGCGAGGAACGGCACCAAGAGGTTCACAAGTCCCATTCAACCGTTGCGACAGACTATGTCGAAGGAATAGTGGCGGGCGGAAACTGTAAAAAGAACAAAGCTGGTAGTTTAGGGGGGTTTTGAGCAGCCTGTTCACAAGAGTGCCTAAGTGTTGAAGTGAGCTTTTCCCTCCAGGTTGATGACGATGCGGAGCTGATGAATTGCAGAGAGTTGATGCTGAGAATGGAGAGTGAAGGCAGGCTTTTATGTCATTCAACAGGGCGTTCGTTCCTGTTTTGGTGGGGGTGAAAATTGGCGAATGAACAGTCTTAAGGGTCTTATGAAATGCCATAACCAATATTTTGGTGGCGCATTTCGGACATATTAAACGTGTCGACTCGAGGAAACAAGAGGAAGAGTCCTCCCTTGCGCTGCATGTCAGAAATGCAAAATTGTATGTAAAAAAAAAAAGCAAACAAAGAATCCTTGTCTTATAGTCCTGCTTCAACAACGATGACCGCTGCGATCATTGGGGCATGTGTAAAACACGCATACGCATTTTTTGTCATGCAAAGGCGCTAGGGTGAACTCAAACATACACATCTGGAGTCTGGCTTGCTCGAATCCCACTTACTTAATTTGCCTCCGTACCTAGACAGAAACAAGCCCACAAAAGTCTGACGCGTGTCAACGCCAGCGCCACCCTTATTCCAGTATGCTATGAGTGATAGAGTGGAGCATGTGACTCCTATGCCGGTGGTTGCCCATTGTTACTTCAATTGCTTTGCTGCCCTAGGTCATTGACCTTTGAGCCTTTCGCAAAAGGGTACCACCCAAGTACTTCTTAATCAAATTGCCCAAGGACAAGAATAGGCTCTGGCGCCTCACAGATAGCACATGAATGCGTGCTATTGCTGGATTGTAAACAAGCAAATGCGGCGTCGCCTTCCATCAATTGATAAAGTGCTGAACCGCAAACATGCAAACGACAAGTGTCAAAACACCTGTTACGTTTTTGCGCTTATTTTTGATTGTTGATAGTCAACTGGAAGACCACAAGCACAACTGGCCATGCTCAAACGTTCCCTCTGAAGTCGACGTCAAAACCTGAGAATGAGAATTCAAGGGTACTGTCGTCGTTGTAGTTTTCGTATTGATTGGATAGTTTGTGGAGAAAGAAAGACGATGTGGAGAAAAAACAACGAGCATTTTTTTTTCGTGTGACATGAATGGATCAAATGACCCTTGAAAAATAAATTCAGTTTTGTTGGCAAAGAGGGAGGGAGCCGGGTGAGGGAAGGAGGCAACGAACATATGCATGCTTGTTCTAACAACTGTTGTCTTCGTATGATGCCTAATCCATCAATCGGAATCTCAATTGTACATCCTATGTTGCATTGATTTTCTTGATACTCAGCCGGTTTGTTTTTTCTGTTTGTCATCGTATTTTCGCTAGCTGAAATCTAACTCTTTGGAAATCGTGCACGGTGCTCTGCCGTGCAGGCCAAAACGAGGCGCAAAATGCACACCATGGCCGCTCTCCTTATCAATGATTAATGCAGGTCCAAACGACAAAACGTCCATTCCTACATGTCTGAGCGCCTTTTTGCAGTAAGACGGAGCCACGCAAATTCATCAATAATTCTGTCACTTTACTCGATTAACCTTCATCAAAAAGAGCGTTGTACTTTGCGTCTTGACGACAACGTCCATACAGATACAATCATTGTTGACCACCCATTGAAGACCTTTTTTCTTTTGTCATCTCAATTTCGTGCATTTGATTGCTCCCACGAGAGACAAGGAAAGCTCAACGTTCACATCCTTCTTCGCCATTAAACACTCTTCCAACCAACCTTCACTCATTTCGGTAGGCTACGCGTTCCTTGCGTTTTCATTGCTCATGACATCAACAAAAACAGTTCTATTAGGCCTCCAGTCTCCACCACCGACATCAATCTGGGTACCCTCCAATTGTCACTTTATCCGTCATCCATGGGCAAGATAGCTACACACACAATTATGTTATGTATTTCTTTTCACTTTCCATTCAAAACGCTCACAAAGCTGCCTAAGCGCCCAAAAAAAAGTCAGGTACGGTAAAACCAGACCCACCAAAAACAACGCTGTGGCCTTCTTCGCCGTCTTCAATGCTTTTCGTCAAAGGGCATGAACCAGTAAAAGAGTACAAATAGGCAAGGCATTCTCTCAGTTTTCAAAGTTTTTCTTCATTGCACAGACTTTCCTCTTCCTCTTCAATTCACCAGGCAAACACACCATAGCCTCCCCCTTTCTTTGAACCGTCTCCTTCCCTCTCTCCAACTCAAAAAAAAAACGCGTCCCTGATCTCAAGATGAAGTTCACCATCGCTTCCGTCCTCAGCACTGCCGCTGCTGCCCTCACCATCTTTTCCCTCGTTCAGGCTGCCGTCGTCCCTACACCGGTCGAGATCCGGAAGCGTGCCATCGAAGGCATTAACAACTATGCCTGCAAGCTGACACCTGCCCATCCTAGGTACCAGGCGGGGAGAATCAAATAACAGCTTATGGCATTCGTCCTGTTGGAATAAAAGGACATCAACAACATTTCGAGATGACTGACAGATCTTTATTCAACTGAAATCAACTTAGGCCCCTGTTGCTGGTCCACGGCACGACTTTGACCTTGGACTCTTGGTCAACTTGGGCCCCTCTCCTCATCAAGGAAGGCTACTGTGTCTTCGGACTGACTTACGGAAAGTACAAGGACGTTCCTCTTCTCGGAGGCATCGCACCCATCGAGAACAATGCTCAGGAAGTCGCCAACTTTGCGAACAATGTCCTGACTAGGATGAACGCCACTCAACTCGATTACATTGGTCACTCCCAGGGTGGAATTCTGGGTCGCTACTGGATCAAGTACCTTGATGGAGCAGGAAAGATCAACCGGTAAGAGAGAGACATGAAACGTTTTTAATTCAACAGTTTAGTGCACGCGCTTGTTTTTGCTTACTGGTGTACGATTTGGCTTCGACGTCTTGTAGAATGATTGGCGTCTCGCCCATCCACCATGGAACCACCTTGAGTGGAATCACCACCTTCGCCAGCGCCCTTCATCTTCTGAATCCCGTCCAGCCACTCCTTGACGCCGTCGCACCCGCCCTCTACCAGATGAGTACGCCAATATTCTATTTATTCTTAATCCCACACACGCAGGTCGCCCAAGATGACGTTGTTTCTTATATACATTCCCTATTTTCTCTTCGTTCATGAACTTCGTATTAGTTGTCGGATCGCCCTTTATGCAGAAGCTGAACGCTGGCGGAGACACTTCCCCAGGCGTGATTCATTCCAACATTGCAACCCGCTACGACGAGATCGTAACTCCCTGGGAGACTTGCTACCAGGACGCTCCTGGTGTCACCAACACCCTACTCCAAGACCTTTGCCTTCTTGCCCTCAACGAGCACAGTAGGTTTCTTACCTGCTATAGTGATTTACAACAACAACAAAAGATACTCGAGTCGCACACGACTAATTTTGGTGCTTCATTATCTTTTTATTTTCGCGCACCACTTAGTTTCCATTATCGACTCCAAGATCGCTCTGCGATGGGCCTTGAACCAGCTTGATCCCTCTACCGCAAGGACCGCTAATTGCCTCTCTGTCTTCTAAGGCACAGACAACATAGCACAGCTGAATGACAAGCAACTATCTATATACCCTCCCAAGCCTATCCACTTCTAACATCATACCTCCTATAAAAAAACTTCTCCTATGCATGGAAGAACACAACTAAGCCTTATGGAGAAAATAAATCCGCCTCCTATGAAATCCTGATACCATTGTGTTGAGTCATTAGACGTTAGCTCCATTGAGACAAGCAACAGCCGCATAGATATGCAAATACAAACCCATTTCGTATCACGATGTTGCTTTGATCCCATTGTCCTGATCGCCAACACCCAGTTCCGAAATCCCTGTCTGTTCGTTGGTCGCTTCAGCAAGGGATGGAAAACGATTTACCGATCTGATTATCAATTGAAATAACAGGGCGGGTTCGGTTTGGTGTGCAAGGTTCGCCGTAGTAAGCCAAATGTAAATGCTGCACTAGTAGAAATAGAGTAGCATGGTGGTTCTTTTGCTCTTTGCCTTTTCCAAAGACACCGCCGACATTAGCTGACTTGTTTATTTCAGTAAAGGCACTTAATGTCTAAACAAGGTTCGAAAGAGGCATAAGTGAGAGCGCTACAATCGCCCTATCATCCACAGCGAATACCCCCGATTTCGCAACAATAATAAGGGGAAGCGCACGCGCTGACATTTAAGGACGATGGTTTTGGAAGAAAGGTAATTTGGGCATGCATGGCAGATGTTTGTTGAGGACATATGCGTGGATATTACCTGCACTCATCATTGGTACATCCCTACCCATATACCACTAATAGTTCCAGCGCGAGATTAACATACTCGGCGCCGCAGGAAAGCACGACAGTCTCGTCAAGTATTTCGGGCTTGTCAACGACCCAAGCGGAGAGTTTCCGCTCTTAGAGCTCTGTCGCCCTCTAGTAAGCTAATAGCTGTAAAGCCATTTAAAAGCGAAATGAGAGAGAGTTGCTTTTGGCTACAGTTAACAAAAGCCTTGCACTGACCAACTCAAGCTTACAGAACTGTCATTCTCTTCTATTGATCACATATAGGACCTTTTTGGCTTTCTTTGCAGCCGAGACCGGCTCACATACCCAGAGGTCCGTTACTTTGGACTGGGAATCACCGCAGGTCTCGCACACTTGCATGACAAAGGGATTATTCATTGCGATCTCAAGCCTGAGAACGTTTTTATTTCCTTCGACATGCAAGTCCGAGTTGGCGACTTGGGATTGGCGGCGAGGTACGACTCGAGGGGAATGTCCCAAGGGCGCATTGGGACCAAGTAATTTATGGCTCCAGAGGTGGTAAAAGGAGAGCTCCACACATATGCGATGGGCATATTCAGTTTTGGATGTATCGTGTATATGATGCTCTTGGGGTCCCAGCCCTACATCACCACTTTGTAAGGTCTAAAAATGCTGTTATATGCGCGGCGTGCAATGTATAAAGGTGAAGCAAAAAAGCATTAATTGACTTTTTACATATCGATTTCGTAGGGACCATTCCTTTCCCAACCAATTGGAGAACCTCCTGTTCGAGAACGAAGCCAGCAGTGATCCCGTGAAGGTGCTCATCTCAGATGCACAGACCTTACTCAGGACCTTGCTGAACTTTCATCCTCGTGCACGGCCAGAGGCAAGACATATGGCCCTCCAGAGCTTCTTTGCGACGGGTCATTGCCCAACCGATTTGCACGAGGAAGTTTTCTACACACCCTACAAATCTAGTAACGAGAACAAGAGGGAATAAGCCCCAGCCCAGGACGAGGAAGAGACCAGGGCTTTCCAGAAGGTCAAGTACGAGTACGACTGCGATTTGGATCCCTACTTCGACTTTGACCACTGAGCCCTTCACTTCTACCAGCAAGTCTTCTCCTTACAAGCAAGAACACACTCACAGACCCCATCGCTCCTTTGTATATATCACTTTACACGCACACAACACCTTTGCATATTTTCATATCACTACCTCCACCATAATTCTTTTGCGCATTAATTTTTCTCCCAACCTCCCCACAGCAGTCCTATAGTTTTTGCATTTTGTATCTTAAAAAGAGTGTCTCTTGTTTGATGCTGTCTGGCAATGAGAATCAGGTGCTTTCAGGTGTTATTTGGAATGGGATATGAGTAATGGATGAAGGAAAAGTCGCGAAGGTCTTGTTGAGCTTGGCATGCAAAAAAACCACAAAAAAAAGTAGATACGCCGTCAAAGTTTTGGTTTCGTGGAATGTTACCACAAGGTTTTTCTTAGCGTTTTTTTTTCTTCTTCCCAAGCAGCCAAGTTTGGAAAGTACAGTTCGTTGAAGGACATAAGCCAGGAATGAAAAAAAGAAGAGGTGTTTTATTTGTTTGGTTAAAAAGCGTTCTTGTTGTGGTTGTTGCTAGCAGCAAGTGGTATCTTGAGAAAAAAAAAGAATGTCGTAGGGGATGGTCATTTTTGTCATTTTATAGTTGTTTTTGGGTGTAAAAAGGATCCCAAATGTGAAAAATAGAAGAAAGTAGTACACATTCAGTCACTCCTATCGCGAGCCGCCAATGGTGAAGGATGAGCGGTAGTTGGGATGAATCCTACGACCAGCCGAGGCGGGTGCAGGTGCAGGTGCAGGTGCAGGGGTGGGCTCAGCAACAGCAGGCTCAGACTTCTGTGCAGCAGCAGCGGCGTCCAAAGCCTGCTGAGCCTGGAACTGCTCCTCCTGGATCTTCAATTTCTCCAACTCCAGAACCTGCTTCTCCAAATCCTCTGTAGTCAGGTCCGAGGGGTTCATAATCGATTCCTTCAACTCTTGCTGCTGCTCCTCGTTGCGCTCCAGCTCTGCCTCCAGTGCCGAAGGCTCCAGTGAATACTCCTCTGTTGCTACTGCTGCTGCAGCCACGACGGCCACAGGGGCAGACTTTTCGACAGGGGGAGGTCCAAAAATGTTGTGGCTAGTCTTCTTGTAGGGTCTGCTGAGGGTTGGGTTGGGCGGAGGAGGGGCTTGCGAAAAGATACTCGAAGTCAAGGCGGGGTGTCCCTTGGGCTTGACATAGTCGGATCTCCATCCAGCAGGAAGTTCCTGGTCAACCTCCTGTTGCTGCTGCTGCTCCTGTTTAGTGACGCGAGGAGCAGGTTGCTGCTGCTGGGGGTCCTTGAGGTGGTTGAACAAGGTCGAAGTAAGAGCTGGATGCCCCTTCTTGCCTGCAGGGGCTGGGGCGCTGATCATGGCATGGACCTGTTGAGCCGTATCATCGTTTCCTCCACTAAGAGCACGGTCGCGGTTTCTGTTACTGTTGTTTCTCTCCCTATCGCCGTACTGGTCAAACTCTGCATCCTTCAAGTGGTTGAACAGAGTCGAAGTCAGGGCAGGATGACCTTTCTTTCCAGCAGGGATGTTGGTCTTGTTCTGGGAAGAGGAAGGGGAAGTAGCTTTGCTCGCCAAAGATTCCTCCGAGGTGGAGGGGCTCAAGGGAAGGCGGTTGTTGTTCTTAAGTTGGGACTGGTCCTCCTGAGGGGTATTCTTCAAATGGTCAAAGAGGGTCGAAGTCAAGGCTGGGTGGCCCTTCTTTCCTGACTGCCCTGTTGATGCTGGAGGGGAGGTTGCCTGGGGTTGATGCTGTTGTTGACTGAAGATCTGCGAGGTCAAGGCGGGATGACCCTTCTTTTGCTGTTGTTGTTGAGCATCCGAGATCTGAGCAGGCGACACTGGAGGGCTGAAGATATTTGAGATCTAATCAGTGCGAAATGGTTCCAGTATTGTGATGAGTTGTTTGATCTTGGAAATAGTCCCCGACTCGAAATCAGAACCGAAGTGCAATTGATTAAGTTTTCTTACGTTGCTGATCTGGTTGCGGTTTCCAGCAGTCGAGGTAGCATTGCCAAAAGGGTTGAGGCGGAAGCGAGTTGGGTTTCTGAGGGCGTCAACCTGAGTCTCGGCAACAATTGGCCAAGAGTGGCGGGAACCGATGAGACGGACCATCTTGAGGACACTGGCATTGTCCCAGACGTAGCGGACACTGGCAATGCGGTCATTGACGATAGACCCGCAGATCACCTAAGCAAGGACACAAGGGTCGGTTTAGTTAAGAGGTCTGGGAGGAATGGATTGTTTCCCTTGCTCGATCGATTAAAAAATTAAATCCAATTGAGCAATTAACGATAAAGAATCATGAGCAGGAGGGGAGAGAGTCGTCAATGGACCGGACCCTGGAAGGGACGGAATACTCATTCTTCTTCGTCCTTCGTCCACCACACATTTTACAGTTCATCCCAACAAACCGACAGAAACGACGAGACGAGGCGAACTGGGAAGCCAAAAGTAAGAGGGCTCTTGTTCATTGTCAATAAACCTCTTATTAAATCTACACCTATCCCCCTCCACTCCCACACTTTGTTTCTTTGTTTGCTCAAGCTCATGGGATACTTGCTGACATGATGGATTATTTCCATTTACTTTACTCCGCTCCGTCCATGGTAACCCGCCCAAAACTTCTTCTCTCTATCCCTCGTGTGTACAAAAAGAGTTTTTCCCATGGTCCATGTTCGCTTGCATATTGACATGCACATGCATACATCAACTTCATTTCTCTCTTTCTCTCTTTTCTTTCGCAGTTAAAGAAATAGGCGGTAAAAGGACCGAAAGATGAATGAATCACGCACGACCGCTTCTCCTTTTCCTCTTCCCCTACCTTTTTTGTCGTTACAAAACTGAATGACCCACGACCTTTTTACTGCAGAGTCATGGACATAAAACGCCTTCCTCGCACCTCCTTTCTCCTTCTGCTTGCTTGTGCTTACCAAAGGAAAAGTAATCGTAAGATCCTCCAGATGATGCGGCTCAACACTGGGCAACAACCAACCCCCAGAACCCGAGACAAACTTGACCGTCACCTCGACCTCATCCACCGCCGAGGATTCTCCGACAGTTCTGTGAATAACCGTCTCCTCGACAGCCAGTTTCTTTGAGTGCGAAAACCCACCCGCCTTGTAGAAATCGCGGACGTGAGATTCGCCTGCGGCTCCTGCACCCGTGGGGAGGAAGACGATGTGGGTGTCGGGGAGGTAGAGGTCTTCGTCTGAGGCTGGGTTTGTGCGGAAGGCGTTCCACAGTAGGGCTTGCGGGGAGGAAGTGGCGTCTGGGAGAGTCATTTTTTTTTTTTTTTGGAGGGTTGTTGAAAGTAGAGACTTTTTGTGAGGTATGGAGGTGAGAGGTATGCGCTCGTGAAATATTCAGAGGGAGTAAGAACGAAAAGGGAGCGGACTTGAGGTTATGAGGGTGAGACTGCAAGGTTTGAGGAATGAACACACTGTCGGGGAAGGGCCGTTGACTAATGGAGGGGCTGGAGAGGAATGAGAAAAACGAAGGACGTGAGGAAAAGGGTGATATTAGGTGACTGAGGAGTGTAAGAGGACAAGGAGAAAAGAGAGAAGAGAGAAGAAAGAGAAACGACGAGTAACGAGAATGAAGAAGGAATAAAACCGTGCTAGCCTCTCTGCCTGCTTTGCTAGTGGTGAACAACACGGCCCTTCGAGACCCTTGGACCTTCTTCTACTCTATATTGTTATCCTGCCCTGCCCTGCCCGCCCGTCGAAGTCAACAGGCGCGTTAGTTGATGCCGCCCTCCCTTCCTTATTCCATCTCAATTTACGAGGACAGCCAACTGAAAGCATAAAAAGCACTAAAATTCAACATTTGCTCTCAAGAAGGAAATATGAAAAGTGTCCAATACCACCAATGCCACGGGCGAGCGTGTGGATAAATGACAAGGGGTAATTCAAATGCCCTTCTGCTCAATGGGCCACAGTTATGTTAGTGTTTGGGAGATATGAATGTGGTTTCTGTATCATTTGTGATATGTGTGTGTTTTTGACCACTATCATCCATCACCACTCCCTTCTTGAGCACGTACCTCCTCGACAGAGCACACATTTTTTTTTTTCACCATTTTTTTCTTTCGCTTCCTACAATCGCTGCTCCTAAAAAAAAACATTGCCACGCGGAACAGCACACAAAGGGGCAATGGAATCGGAAGTTCTGGACAGTGTTTTGTGAGTTAAGGTAAGCACGTTGTTCTTTGTCATGACAAGGTCCTGCTTCATCTAATATTGCTGCCAATCAATTAACATCAGGGGTGGAAAAAGGTCGCCCTGTGAACACGTCGACACAACAGTAAGGAGGGTCTCCTTCGGTTTTTTGATGTTGTGTTTGTCTTCTGTTTGTTTTTATTTGTCGTGTTATTCGTAATCAATTCGAGTGTATTCCGCCCCTTCCTTATGCTCTGGATGGAGGCGAAACCTATTCATGAATAATGAAAAGAAAGGGTTAATCATTATGTCCAAAAACGAAACAAAGCGAGGTATAGGGTCCTTTCGCTGGTTCTCATAGAGGATGCCGTTATCGAACTCACCAAGATGACACCGTCACCACGGACAAACAGCATCTCGCAGTTCCGCTTGACGATCTAATGTGTTCCACAGTACGAACAAACGACAAATAACATTGTGTGAGCGTGAGTTCCTTTGAATAGCTAATTGTTGAAAATACCATTACTTGTCGTCCTGTCCGAGAAATGTACGTTGGGTCCAGAATGCTGCCAGAAGTATGTCGTTCGACGGTTCTCTGGATGGTTATTGGCACTTCGTTCCAGGTCCCGTATTTTTTTTTTTAAAAAAGAAGCGTTCAGATCCTGCTCAATGCGACGCCTCCAATCCACACGTTTCTTCTATGATAATTCATCCTCGATCAGTCGTCCTCCTGGCGCCACTATTTGAAAAATCGCCGCCTCATTTCCTCCAGTGGATTAAAGGCTATTCCCTGCAGGCGTAAAAAGTGAACTTTGCTTACTCTGATAACCTCCTCCATAGTCTCATCGTTCACATCAACAACAGTGATAGTCTCCTCCACATCCCCAAGCACCATGTTCAAATGGCCGTCATAAGCCTATCACAAGCAGAAAAAAAAAGGACCAACAAGAGGGTTCCTCATCAGTAAGTATGCGATCGCGTTTGTATCCTATGCTTGCTTGCGTTTGCTGATTGTGCTGTTGATGAACGGAAGAAAGAAAAGGGGGCGTTTACATGAAGCTTTCCACGCAGCTCACGGTCGCCACGGAGCTTGACGTAGATGCGCTCGTCGAGGGAGAGGCGAACGAGATCCAGAGGCTCCTCGATGCCTGTGCTTTCCAGTGGTGCGTATTCTTCCATGTCTGATGTATGTCTTTGCGTGTCAGTGAGTGAAGGGATGTGTAAGTGCTGAAAAAGGGAGACCAAGGTTTGGCTGCCTGCGTGCGGAAAAAGGTGTGGCTTTGCAATTTTTTTTATTTCGCATTGCACTTTTTGGGCGAAGATCTGGTTCAAGACAACGAAGGGTAGAGCGAGCCTGTTGACGCGCGCAGATTCTGATCATCTTCAGGCTGGATTCTATCGCTAAAGTTATCATACATTGTCGTCGTTGTTTGGAAACCAGTGTCACTGCTGCCACCGATGCCGCTGGCGCTGTTATTACTGCGGGTGCTCGCTGCAAGGCTACCCTTCTTCTGACCCAGCACACCAGACGCACCAATCCACTCCCAAGCTCGGTAGATCTCTCCATGAAGCTCCTGCGCACTCACCCGCACGTTCGCATTCTTGTCAACAATTACAGACACCTTTTCCCAAATCTCTTGTCGTCGCACGGGCAAGTGGATATGTGCCAACAGTGCGTCCCGGAGGTGGATCTGAGGTACAAAAGAATGGGCGTAGTAGATGGGGTCAACAGCATTGGCGTCTGCCTGCTCAGACAACTTACTCAAAACTTTCTCCACCAGACCTTGAACAATCCTCGCTTCTTCGCGCCGTTTCAAGATGTAATTCCTGGTCAACAGTCCACCCATTCCCAAAGTTATTAGCGCTATTTCCATATGATGAGCAATAAATGGTTAGTCACAGAAAACCAAACAAAAAAAAAACGACTAGGCTGTAGTGTTCAGCGACAGTGTAGCTGATGAGACAAGACTCACCAAGAAGGATCTCCTTAAATTGATCGATCCATCCAAGAACACCTTGGCGCACACGGCAGAAAATAGGCCGAGCAGGCTTCACCGATCGCAGATATCTTTCCCTACGCAGGTATGAGAGATGATGGTAAGTTTTCGCTATCAAACCATCCACTAAAAATACAAAAAAGGTGTCACTATCAACAATTACCCTATTCCTTGCTCGATAATGATGGTTGACGATCTGCGGTAGAGCTCATTCAACGCAAGTGTCCAATACTGGTTGAACTCCTCCTGGGAAACGCTGGCCTACATAGTAGAAAGGAGTAAGCATGTTAATTGGTTGGCTATGGGCGAAATCAAAAATACACAAAAATAAACCAGAGAGTGAGCCAGCTTTTCAAACATACATCCTTGAGAGATTCGATCTCATTTCTTAGATCACTGACAGAAAATCTCTGACGGGCAAACAATTCAGCGGACGGCTGTGGGCGGATCGAGGACCTGCACTCTTCTTTTCCTGCGCGCTTGTGAAGTAAGCTTTCGGCTGCATCAGCAACCTGAAGGCTTTGGTATTCCTGAGCCTTGTTAAGCACACAGGTGGGTGTCAATGGGATTAGGTTGCCGAAGCTGAGGGGGTGTGGACGAAGAATGTACTCGGGTGGACACAATGGGTCAGCGTCAGGGGAATTGCATTTAGCATGGTCTGGGCATGGGATGCAAGTTGGGTATAGCCACTTAACAAGAAGTTGCTCTGCAAACAAGATTGGAGATTCATTAGTTAGATGCGAGTAATACCATATGCTCATTGTTCACAGTTTGTTCAGAAGCGTCTCCTGTAAAGTTAACTGAAGTACTTACTGGTGGTGAGGTGTTTGTTGTTGGTGGGTGTTGGGATAGATCTCGAAGGTGTGCAGTAGCCAATGTCGATGCGGGTTTGTCGGTACCAAAGTCCAAAAGACAACAGCGCCAGGAAAACTATAAACTTCAGAGGTCCCAGGTTTCGTCCTTCTTTGTCACGACCTCTCTTGGAACGAGTTCCATAAGTATTTGCTGCCGATTCAAACTGGATGATCCGAGGCGGTGGCGGTGGGAGAGTTGGGAAGGTCATCCGCTTAGTCTTGGCGAATAAGGGTGAGTTGTGAAAGGGTCCTGAATCAAAGTCTGTCCTGTCGAACGCCGATCCTGCCGTATATTTGGGAGTAGTCATGTACTTTGAAAATGCTGGTTGAGCGGGCACCTTGAAGACATGGTCCCGATCCAGGTGTGAATCGTCGTCGCGTGATTTCCTCCTTGCTTTGCGGACAGTTGATGAGTTGCGGGAGGATCCTGCTGAGGTCAAAGATTCTCTTGACTTTGACCTTCTCCGACGCTCTGATTCACTGCCACTCTGGAACGGGTTCTCGTCAGAAAAGTTCGCGCTGATTTCCCGACTCTCCTTGGATCTCTCGGATTTCTGTTGCAAGTGCAATTGATAAGTTAACTTGGTGTCCGCTTATTCGACATAACGTAGTCTTAAGTGATCTTTGACTGCGAGAGTGTGGGTTACCTTTTTCCGAGGCGATCTTCGTTCTACTGAGGGTTCAGATTCTTCTTCTTTCCTGACGGACGACTTTACTGGTTTCCTGCCCCGAATAGAACCTGACGTTGAGTTCGAATCCATATCGGTACCCTCGTCAACAATTCTCCTCCTTAGCCTGGGCTTGGCCTATGTTGAAGAAACGTAGGAGGAAGACAGGTTAAGATCCTACACTCACGTTGCACAATTGACATCAACAACATGCGTAGCGTGAAAATTCCTAGTTCGTTACTTCGTTCTCTTCGTCTGTGTAGATCGGCTTGGTGATAACACTGCTCGTAGGCTCACGTCTTTTAGAGGAAGACGACGATGACATGGATGACGTAGAAGATGACAGCACCGTCGATCTCTCCTGACGCGTCGGCTGAACGACTGCTGTTGCTGCGGTGGATTTTGAAGATGATTGTTGTGAAAGTGGCTGCGATGGTGACTGTGGCGGTTGTTGTTGGTTTGGTTGTGGATGTGATCTCGGTGCCGGTGCCTTGGTGACCGTGGTTGTAACAGCATCCTGTTCAGGATTGGCGCGCTCATATCGCTTCCTCAATTCGGTTGTGCGCGGTCGGATATGGAGTTCAAAAAGGTCGACCAGGTCCTGTTTCCTGACTTCCCCTGTTGGCGGTTTGACCTTGTGATGGATGAGAATGTCGCGGATGCTATCCATCTTTATTGTCATGGGATCGAACCCTGCCTGCAGGTAGCGCGGCACCGACATGATTATGCTGGGTCTCCTCCTGGTAAATTGATGTGTTTGTGAAGAGTTGTCCCATGGGGAAAGGTGGGTTTAAAAAAGTCGGAATGACGTCACAAATTGCCGCCAAAGTGTGGTCAAGCAATTCCACACTTTCTCTTTCTCTGCATTCACCTTTTTCTCTTTCAACTATCCGCCAAATCAACAGGAAGGATGTCGACGTATACCAAGAGAGAGTTCACACCGCGTGATGGAAACGCAGGAGGATACAGCTCCAGGACAGTTTTTGGTAGAGTACCGCCCATTCAACAACAACAGCACAGATCTACTCCTTGCAGTCATCAGCAGCTGTTGTCAAATAAAAATAAACCGGTTGTGGAATATATCCACTGCGGTTTGAAGAATACATACCATTGAGCCTGACCACGTTTTTTTCAATTGACCAATTGGTTGTATTTAGACGGAAAGCGTATGCGAAAGTCCATCCAGCGAAGAACCGTCGATTATAATCATAGCATAACAAGGTGGCTCCAAGTAAGATTCTTGGTGCCTCTCGATGGCATCACAGGATGCAACACGGGCGTATGGATTCTTTAAAGGAAATCGATGTCTGACTGGGAACTCTTCATCCTTTTCCATGCTAATAGACAGCTCCGTATATTAAGAACAAGCGAGACTTGCCGTTTCTCCGACCGGATCCAAACTTCATTGTAGACGTAAGTTAACGCGCGCAATTTAGGCCGAATGTGAGCACGATGCAGCATGAGAGTGATAACGACTCTTCTTACTGATCCCAATCCCTTATTGATATTGGAAACATCATAGCTGTTACCGCCTTCAGCATACACCAGCAACCCCATGAACGCCGTCACCACCAAATTCGTACACACCTCCACCAACAAGAACCGATGTCCCGTCAATGTGATCCGCGTAAGATACCGTTAACAGCCATGCATGTCGCCACTTTATAAATACCTTTGCAAGAGCATTAGAGCGCAGTGGATTAACTCGGCCATTTCTTTTTACTTTCCTTTTCTTGTAGTGGACACCGGAAGGAAGACGTCTAGTGACAGGATCCTCCAGTGGAGAATTCACGCTCTGGAACGGACTCACTTTCAACTTTGAGACTATTTTGCAGGTAGGTAAACACCTTACACCTTTCACTATGACCAATGCTTCCGCGTGCAGGGATGCTGACAGAGATAACCTCTTCTTTTCAATTGACTCGTTGTAGGCACACGACACTGCAGTACGCGCTATGAAGTGGAGTCACAATGACGATTGGATGGTCACCGCAGATCATAATGGATTTATTAAGTACTGGCAATCCAACATGAACCCACTGAAAGTTTTTCAAGGGCACAAGGAAGCCATTCGTGACCTCAGGTAACTTTCGTTCTACTTCGACATATGCAAGGGCAGCATAGACTTGGATATCGTCATTGTCGAAAACTCACACGTCCTTTTTTTTCTCCATGTAGTTTCTCGCCAAGTGACGCTAGATTTGCGACTTGCTCAGACGACGGTACAATCAAGATCTGGAACTTTCACGAGGGCATTGAGGAAAGGACTTTGACAGGACACGGATGGGATGTGAAGTGTGTTGATTGGCACCCTCAGAAATCCCTTCTCGCCTCAGGAAGTAAAGACAACCTCGTCAAGCTTTGGGACCCAAAGTCAGGACGCAATCTGACAACTCTGTAAGTAGCCGTCATTTACTTAATCCATGGCAGCGTGTTAATGTCTTGCTAGATAAGACTTTAACTAACTCGATGAGGAACGGTTCAATAGGCACGGACACAAAAACACGATTCTGGGATTGCAGTGGAATAAGAACGGAAACTGGCTGGCAACAGCGGCGCGCGACCAGCTGGTCAAAATTTACGACATCAGGATGATGAAGGACTTGCAGACTTTCCGCGGCCACAAGAAGGAGGTTTGCTCAGTGGCATGGCACCCACAGCACGAATCTCTTCTGGCGACTGGAGGATCTGAGGGATCCATCATGTTCTGGACTATGGGGCAGTCAGAACCTACCGGAGGCATGGAAAATGCGCACGACTCGAACGTTTGGTCATTGGACTGGCACCCTGTGGGTCACATCCTCGTCTCTGGATCAAATGACCACACTACGCGGTTCTGGACAAGGAATCGCCCAGGCGAGTCGATGCAAGACAAGTTCAATGTCGGAATCCAGATGGCGGCAGAGATGGGTCTCACAGATACTGGAGCAG
>QZWT01000143.1:0-28498 GCA_004114315.1 Cochlonema odontosperma | reverse complement strand
AACTAAAAACGCCATGGCGTGTTTGAACAGTTCTTGTGCTTTGATTTTGGGGGAGCGGGTATCGTCGGCAAGATCGACAAGATAGGGAGGAGGAAGGGGAGGGTCAACGCTCGAGCTTTGCACACACTCGATACGCACAGCCTGAGGACGAGCCACATCCGGGTAACGAAAGACGAAAAAAGCGGATTTCGTGCCAGAGTGTTTTGTGCCGTAGTCGCGGCACAAATAGAACTGGAAAGTCTTCGGATTGGCATTCGCGTCTTCCAGCTGCTGGCCCACAATACGAACGGCGGTGGGAGACGAGAGAATGCTAATGCCTCTAGGAGACAGATCTACTTTGCCGATATCTGGAGTGTTGCTAGAAGAGATGTGGTGAGCACAGGAGGGAGGAGGGAGGGGAAGGGAGAGGAAGGGAGGGGGCGAACAAGGAACCTACATAACCCGTGTCTTCTTGCGTGGATAGTCGACGCTCGCAGCCTTTAGGATATTCCGCTTCAGTTCAACCTCAAGGGGCAACGGATTAGCGTCTCGAACGACCACATCGAGCTGGCGACCATAGGTGGAGAGGTGCATGGCACCCTGGTGGGGCTGCGAACACTGCCCACACGTGTTTGATGCTGTGCCGATGTTGATGTTTTTTAGGTGGCAATCTTCGTGGAGCTGGTGGCCACAGTTCAGGGTGGCGAGATTGTCTTTGTCCTTGTATTGCAGCTTGCACGCTAGACATGTGTCTTCTTTGCGAGCAATGATATTCGCAGGACTTGTTCTAGAGCGTGTGATTCTCCATTTGCGAAACTTTTCCAGCCATCTCTGGAGGAAGAAGCTAGAGCGTTTGGCACGGCGCTTAGGAAGAACTTTGGGGGCAGGGTTGGGGGCAGGAGGGGGATTTGGCACCGGGCAAACACCGCCGGGACATGAAGGAGCAGGTGTTTGGGGTGTTTGAGGTATTCGGGGTGGTTCAGACGTAACGAGAACGACGAGGAGAAGGAGCGCGAACAGGCGGTGGAAATGAAAGCAGCGCATGTGGAGGAAGGGATGCCACGTGGGGCTGTGATTCAGCTCAGTCGTGCTCCAGAAAAAGGCACAGCGCCTCGCTGCTCGGCTGTGAAATGTTCGCAAGTGCGGTGTCGGCGCGCGTTGTTTGTCGTGCTTCCAAGCGTGTGTTTGTGCGCTGCTCCTCTGCTGCTGCCGTCAATGCTGCCAAAACCACGCTTCGCCATCTCCAGCGTCTGCATCGCCACAACACGCCTATCGCCATGCTCACCGCCCACGATTACCCAACCGCGCTTCTCCTGGACACTGCGGGAATAGACGTGTGTTTGGTGGGCGACTCTCTTGCCATGGTTGCGCTTGGCTACGACTCCACTGTCCATCTGACTCTCGATGTACGTGCACTTCCCTGACTATCGGCATACGCACCAACACTATCGTCGTCGCTGTCGCTGTCGCTGTCACCGTCGCCATCGCTACCACCACCACCACCACCACCACCGCTAGGAGATGCTGCATCATTGTCGTGCTGTTGCTCGCGGCTGCCATAATGCCTTCCGTGTGGGTGATCTCCCTTTTGGCACCTACAACACTCCTGCCGAGGGAATGGCTTCTGCTGTGCGTCTCGTCCGCGAAGGCAACATGGAAGCTGTCAAGCTAGAGGGCGGGACGAAAGAAGCGTGCGACATCATCCGTGCTATCACTAATATCGGTGTGCCTGTCATGGGCCATGTCGGACTCACCCCTCAACACCAGGCTGCTCTTGGTGGATATCGAGTGCAGGGAAAAACCGCAGTAAAGGTGGCGCATCTCACCACGCTGCCTCCTCATCCAAACAGGCATTGAAGATGGTGGAGGACGCGCAGCGCGTCGCTGATGCTGGCTGCTTTGCTGTCGTGCTGGAAGCCATACCATCTGTCGTTGCCAAAGCCATCACGCAACGCCTCTCCATTCCGACCATCGGTATAGGCGCCGGCAAACAGTGCTCTGGCCAAGTGCTTGTGATGCAAGACATGCTGGGCATTTTCGATCGTTTTGTGCCTAGGCATGTGCTATCTCCTTTCTTCTGATCCCCCTCATCCTTGCTCCCCCTCCATCACCAACTACAGATTCTGTAAACAGTACGGGCATTTGGGAAGCACCATGCATACCATGCTGCACGCATATGTCGACGAAGTACGCACCGGTTCGTTTCCCCTGCCAGAACACGAATACGAAATGGCCGAGAAGGAGCGAGACACTTTCCTAAATGCCATAGAGCATATGTAGCATCTGATTTTCAATCATACTTTACTCCCTAAGTGCATAAGCACACACACACACACACACACAGTGTATCTTATGCCAGCGTCGTGTCCGCGATCATGTTGCCGTCCCGCCCTCCATTGTCTGCTCCCAGAAACCGCATTGTCATTTCGTACACAAAAAATGTCGCTGCGTTGGCTGGGAATGCTCGAACAATCGTAGGTCCGAAACCCTTGAAGTACCGCGAATACTGCCGTCCGTTCTGTCTAGTCCATTCGCGCACACACTCTGATGTGGAGGTGAAGCTGCCGTCGTTAGCGTTCAGCAGCAGAAACACCACCATCGCCACCCACTCACCTAGGATTGCTTTGCATACGCGATTTGATCGCATCTTGGGGGTAGCATGCAAGCCATGCTGCAATCCCCGACATCCCTCCTGCCAGCAATAAATCCACCACCTGTGCACGCCCGTCAATGTGCCGTGAAGCCAGTAGCCGTTTCAGCATTTCGTAACAGCCTACACACAGGTGTGCATGTGAGTCCTGCTGCCAATGAGATCGGCATGCATGTGCCCACCGAAATAGGCAGCGAAGCTCGGCGTGTCTCGCAGTATGGTGGCTGTTATGCCACGATACAGACCAGGAAGACCCTGTGCGGAAAAGGTACGCCGTGCACAATCCATCACTCCTTTGTACTAGATCTGTGTGTGACATTGCCGTACACATCGCGTCCACGCTCAACCCGTGGTTTTACCGGCTTCTGTCCTTCTCCCACAAGCTCGGCTGTCGATTTGGTCGCCACACTCTTCTCGTTGTACTGGACTTGCAGTCGTACTTTCAGCAGCTCCACTGGACAATTGACAAGTGCCATCACCGCTCCTGACATGCCACCTGCCGTCACAATCTCTCCTACACACGTCCTGCTTCGTCCGTCTGCTACAGCGCGAACCTAAAGAGAGATCGCGATGGGGATTTTCTCCCTTGAGCACTTGTCGGAAAAAGCCGTTGGTGGTGAACAGTACGGCATTGCAGATTCCAATTCCCATCAAAGGCGACGTGACACCCTTGTACAGGCCCATTACCTACGCCAACGGTTTTCCTGTAAATAAACGTCTTTCACAAAGGGATTACTCCTTCTTCTGCCATTGTAACGCGAAAGCATTCCATACCGCTGCGAAAACGCGGGGGATCAACCTGCGTCTGCAGCCGTACCTACACTGCGCTTAGCACCTGCATCCCGACATGGAACGAGTCGCCACACCTTGATGGTATCGAATGGATGTCCCACTATCACCTGGGCCCAGCCACCTAGCGTTCCGGCGGTAAATTCATTAGCGCTGTCGCGGAGTCGCATTGTATTTAGCAAGGAACAATCTGCCTGGCATACACGCGTCACTCAACACCACAACACATGACGGATCGCCTCGAGAATACAAGGATGCTGCTGCCAGCCGCCCTTGATAGCGCCTGCTTTTAGCCCACCTTACTGGATTAAACGACATGCCATTGTTTGATCAGCCCTGGATGAAGACAAACACGTTCGTGTGCCAGCATATGCTTTAGATAGAGGAACATCACACCGGCTATTCCAGGCATCCAGTTCTGTTCGTGCTGCATAGCTGCAGAATGCTGTGACTGAGCATAAACCTAATACGTCTCTCCTTCTATTGCGTAACTCAAACTAGTCAACATACACTCTAGAAACTCTGAATCATCACCAATCATCTCGATGTCCAGCTGCTGCCCTGAACACGATAGCTGGATAACCACTCTCCAGCCATAAACACACTTGCCCCATAGCAATGCGTTTTCATCACACACACGAAGCGCCACCGTGTGTGTTAGTCTTTTAGCAATCACCTCCACAAGACGTGCGAATCCAGCCCTCGCCTGCTGCTCGCTAAGAACCACATCGCCTGTCGCGCGTGCACCATACACATACGACTGCAGTTGTTCATCAATTTCCGTAGCTGTTGGGAGGGTGTGACTAGACGTGTCGAGCATGAAGAAGGCCGGAGGTATGGGTATGGACCAATCCAGTTGCCGATAAGAACGCGAACCATCCTCAAACTGACATCGGTCAAACGCATACTGCTACGCAAACACGACTTACATGTACGACGTAGTTAAACTCGCCATCAAGACGCATCGCAGCATGACAGCCAGACACTACCAAGAAATCCTGCGATATGCTCATGCGGGCGTTCTGCTCCAGCTGCTCCGCCACACTGACTACATTCCGAGCACCTAGGCCCGAAGTGCGCAAATCGCTTGACGGCAAAAACGTGCACTCAAGATTCATCATCTTTCCAGCATCATTGTTGTCGCCCTGTGCCTGTGCTGTGTGACGCACATGCAGCTGTATTTTAAGAATAGGCCGCGTGAACGGACCGAGATCTGCAGTCTGGTTGCCTTCCAGCCTCACTTGGTACAGCTGTATACACATAATCCACACATGCTCCACACGACGGAAAAGTTACCAAGGACAAAGAGTCATTGCTAGCCAATGGCATAAGTCCATCTGCTGGCTTTCCTCGTTCCTCCTTTTCTGTTACAGGATCTGCTACAGGATCTGCTACAGGGTCTGCTGCAGGGTCTGCTTCTGTCGGTGGTGTCGGTACTGCTGGTTCGTGTTCTGGCAAATCGCTAGTGGAAAGCAATGCTTCTATCGGTAGACCCGCGTCTGATACTGACATCGAGGCAGTGTCGGTCAGCGCAGCAGAGATTCGCGCAATCTCTCGTGACAGATCTTCATCCAACACCAATTCCTGAACAGCTGGATCCGAACTCGCTGCGTCTTCCACAAAGGGTTGCGGTTGCACGGGAAGCGCACTTGCCTCTTTGGTCTTGGCCTTTGTTTTCGTTTTCCGTCTGCGCTGAACAACCACCACGTCTCCAGAGGTGGCGGCTACGACGCCTGCCTCTTTCTTCGGTGACTTAATCGCAGTGATGGAGGAACTTCTAGGGCGCTCCTCACGCGTCGGGTTCTCCTTTCTGCTTGACTCCTCTTTTTTTTGTCTGGACTTCTTTGGTTTCACCGACTGTTCCTTAGCGAGAGATGAGCCTTCCGCTCGTGGACACACGAGTTTACCTTCTTTGGCTGCTGACGAGGAGGCATTGTGTGGTCAAACCCTGAGCGCACACTATGCGCAGTTCGAGGCACCGCGTATGCTCTTGTGGTGGGTAGTACATCCTTCATGGACAGAGGGGTGGTAAGATCCACATTGGCCAGACCACTCATGTCGTCTTCCAAAACACCCCGCTGTTTTTTAACCGCCTTTCGTGTAGACGGTGTGTTCTCCGGGAGGGAAGGGTCTGTGGTAGGACGCAGCCCGGGTGCAGAGATCACTTGTGGACGAGGCTGCTGGCGACGCTCCATACTCGCAAATTCGTCCTTGGGAGAAGCAATGCTGGTGTGCAAGGCAACAGAGGTCGCCGCACTGCCAACGTCGATGTAGCCAGCGCTTGTGGTGCTTGACTTAAGCTGCAGACTGCTAGTGACTTCACTCGCATCTGTCGCAGCTGCAGGCTTCAGATAGAACGGGTTGTCCTGTTTTCGTTTCTCGTCTTGTTGGCGCTTCTGAGGGAAACGACATGTTGAGCATGAGGAAGCATGCGACCGACCGACCGACCGACTGACCGACCTTGTCACGAAACTCCTTTTCACCGTGAACCCCGGTGGCTTTCTGGGCGGATGCGGATGCGGACACGGGTGTGCTTGGCTGTGCATGCGTCTCTGGTACAAGTCCCCAAAACCCTGGTCCCTGAAACCACTCCCAATCCGCTTTGATTTGCAGTTCTGGGTTATTCATCACGATGGGCGGACCGATCCAACGATCGAGATCCAGCACTGAGGGAGGAGAAACAAGAGCCTGTGCGTCAGGAGCCACTGGCAGCATCTCCTCGTTCGATCTACATGTCAGCTGCTTCAACTCCTGGATGAGACCAGCGATTGCATGATTGTCTTGATCAGGCGTTTCCATCACTTGCTGGACCAAGTAAAGTATCACCTGGTAGTTGCGTGTCCTTTCTGCCACTTCAAGACCATACTGGTCCTCACTCTTGCCGTCGTCTGCGTATGTGCGCATACGCTCTTGCACTTCGTGGACGAGCCCCAGTGCTTGGTTCTGCGCACTTTCGTCCCAGCCAAACACCAGAATGCGTTCCAAGCATATGGCAACCAGCTTGAACGACGACTGCAGATAAGCAACTTGCACGCAGGTCGGTAGTTTAGTATTGGCAGTATCCATCAGGCAACGAAGCACTTGCTGTGCATCGGTTGAGATGAGACTAGTTGGTGAGCGGAGTCAATGCTGCTCGCGGCAAACCTTGAGTACTCACTGCAGATCCATGCAGCAGCCGACAGTACCTCCAAGCTGTTGATTTTGTTGGCAGCGGCATCCAGAAGCACTTTGTCCTGACACACACGGAACTAGCACACATACACACACACACATTGTCAAAAGATACTACGGAAAGCGATGTGTGTACAGCGAGATTTGCGGCGAACCGTCGCACTCCTGGAACACGAAGCACAATATCCAATATGCGATCCCGTATCTTCTGTCCAGCAGCTGCCACGCTAGACACTTTTCTCAGCTCCATCAGCACGCTCAGGCACTCCTCAAAGTCAACGACATGGGCGTATGCATTTCCGCTGCCATCTAGTATCTCGAGCAGACACTGCACCACTGCTGCCCGGTGCACGACATCCAGAGGAATGTTCGGTTGAAATGCTGGCAATGTCGAGTGCAACGCAAGCTGCGCCATTAGTGTGTGGATGATCAGGGACAAATTCTCCGTGTGAATCTACAAGCATGAGATGACACACGTGGCCGCCGCTCACAAGACTAGGGACGAGGTCGAGTGCGCGCATACGGATACTCAGATCTGGATCCGACAGACATTTTACAATGATATCTTCATGCTGCACAACCAAGGGTCGATGTCGCTCCAGCAGCCGCCGCATCGCTAGCAGGCCCACATACTTCACTATCGACCGGCTAGTATTCATGGGAGCTATCGGGAAAGTGAAGCTGCACACGTACAGTTGGAATCCTGATCCTCGAGGAAGAGCCGAAGTTTGGCCGCGCACAGGGCTGCGGTGCTCGTCTCGGGCGTGGAACACTCCTTGTCGTAGTCCAGCATGCCGCTCTCAATCACCATTCGGATGCATTCGTAAAGAAGGGACATGGCTCGCGTGCTCTCCACCAGCTGCCTCATGGGTGCCAACAGCTTTTTCGCCAGTCTAGGCTCGATAGGTGCTAGTGCAGAGAACTACAGAACATTTACGTGTTCCGCTGAGCGTGTGCTGCCTACTAGCTTGACGATTTTAATAAGCGTCCAGTTGTTGGAGGAAGTGGTGAGCAGGCGGAACAATGGTGGCGCCAGTGGTAGATACTGCGACGGGTTTCTTCGCGCAAGTTCGCAGATCACATTGACGGCTGCTCCAGCCACAGCTACACGCACCAATAGCACCATTTCTCAGTGTGGTCACACACCTGGATCCGGATCCTGCAGGCGGTCCTTGACTTTGGGAAAGCAAGGACGCAATGCATCCGGGTACGGGATGAACAGCTTGTACAGTGTAAGCAGTGCGCGTTTGCGAATCTGCGGACGTGAATGCTGCAGCAGTAGGACCACGTCGTGACACAAATCACGCGCCAGGTCTAGTGTGACAATATCGGCGAGCACGCCCAGCGCCAGCACAGCCTCCAGGTGATGCGCAGACGCGAGATCCTAGCCTGTCTCACACCACGCGTGCAAGATGTAGCTACCTTTTTAAGTAGATTTGTTATCAACATTAACACGTCTGTCTGTGGGTGAAAGGATTGTGCGGCGGCAAGGTACCCCACCAACTTATACTCGATCTTGGGTAGCGACATGACTTCCACTACATGGAAGCTGGCCCATGACATATCATAGCCCAGCATGTGCAGCTATGCAGGGTCACGCGTGAGCCAGTTGCAGGGTCGCGCACATACATAAGTCAGTTTTGACAACGCTTGCGTTTTAACATCCGCATCTGTCTGCGACAACTCAGCTCGGCATTCTGCAATACATTGCTGCACGTAAATGTTTTCGTCTTTTTTACTGGCTCGCAAGCCACGGATCAGGCCTGACAGGCTTTTCTTGAACATTTGTGGTGGGAAGAGCGTGGCAGCAGTCGCGCGCCACAATGATCACGCGCGCACCAGCTGCTTTCGTGGGACGCTCATGCGAATGCAGCGTGTGGGCACTGACGATGGATGGATGGATGGATGGATGAATGAATGAATAAACAGATGGATATATGAATGTATGAATAGATTCAGATCTATTACACACTAAAACAGACACTCCGTTGTCCTTGTGTGGGGAAGAGGCGGCGGAGAGTGTAACAATGAAACACGTGTTGTGTCACACAACGAGAAGCAACAATGCTGTGATGAAAGACGCAGGCAGAACGTGCGACAGACATGGCCATTGGAGCATCTTCATTTCTTTGATCGTTGTGGGGAGGATGCGTCTTTGTTCTCCATCAATTGATTGACAGCGTCGAGACGGGTATAAAAGCCAAAGGAACGAGCGCCTTCTTGTTGCAATCCACCAGCAGACAACTGCACCACCCAGCACCAGCACCAGAACCAACACTAGAAGCCATCGCCTTAGACAACATGCACGTTCGCATTGCTTCTCTTGCTTTGATCGTCTTGGCCGCCGGCGTCTCGGCAGTGCCAACTCCAGCTGCAGATGCAGAGCCGGTGGCTCTGGAAAAGCGATGCGGCGGTGGCTACGGTGGATGGGGTGGCTGGGGCGGTGGCTGTGGCGGAGGCTGGGGTGGCTGTGGTGGAGGCTGGGGAGGTGGCTGCGGTGGCGGCTGGGGCGGTTGCTGCGGATGGAGACCATTCTACGCCAACTGCGCCAACGGTTACAACAACTTCGGCTCGAACCAGTACTCCAATGTCAACGCATACAGCGCAGGAAACAACTTCGCCTCTTGTGTGGACAACAGCTACGTCAATGCGGTCAACTCCAACCAAGGCTGCTGCACCAACGGAGCCAACGGCTACGGTGTCAACAGTGTGGTAGCATAGTGGGAAGATGATGTCCTTCGCTTTCCGACCCTCCTCTAGATCAGATGTGGAAATACACGATTGTTTTCACACAAAATACCTGTGTTCACCAACGCCTGCGTGCTAGCAGTTCGCGGCTTCGAAACACGCGCTCGCGCCAGCAATCTGGTCGCAAAGACACATTTCCTCGTGGGTCTTCCTTTGAATAGCTGGCAGCACAGTTCAGCACGAAGAAGCGCGTTGACCGGACTTACGGCTTTCGCTTAAAGGGGCGATCTCGTCCTCCAAACCGTAGTTGTCCAGATGTCATGTTCCCACCAAAACCGCCGCCTACAGATGCTTTGTGAGCTACATACCCTTCATCACGAAACACATCGCAACGCTGCTTGGGGTACCTTGCTTCCGCGAGCGCCATCCCTCCATCACACGCCCACGCTCGTAATCCACCAGCAATGTGCGCCCATCCACCACCAGCTGGTTGGTCCGCTAGCTCTTGGTGAGCACACATAAACGACAATCCTCCACGCTTGCCTCATATGCATGCTCGCAATCCCGCAGCTGGTGGAACTCGATAAACGCATACCCACGCGATATCCCAGTCACTACGAAGTCATACTTACCACGGTTGCACACAACGCTTACATACCCATGTCACGAACGAGCGTTGTCTTTTCCAGTCTACCGAATCTTTCAAAGACGTGCTGCAACCGTTCTGTTCGCACGTGTCACAGGCCATCCACTCAGGCCACGCGCACACACACCCTCTGATGTATCAGGATTCAAACGAGCCACAAACAGGGTCTTGAACGGGTTTCTCGTCGTGTGGTCTCCCGCTCTCGGCTGTTTCGCTATGGGAACGGATGTGTCAGCCAACCAGCCAGGCAGCCAGCTAGCCATCGTCTGACACCGGGGCCCAACTACATCGAGCCTTTTTGGCGCGTAAACAGGCGCGATCGTGGCAAACAGCCGTGCTGCCGTCTACGTTTCCAGCTTGCACTGCATCGTAAATCACTGCGTGCCAGCGCATGGTGCTGCCGCCCAACGCTTGCCGCTTGACACTTGACGCTTTTTTTCGACTCTCTTGTTATGCCATCGCTTACTGCAGCTGCATTGCCAGCCATCGGCACGACCTCCACCACCCGCCCAAAGGCAAAGCAGCCCAGCAGAAAGAGCAAAAGTGCCTGGCGAAAGAACATTGATATTGAGGATGTGGAGGAAACACTGGCGGAGCTGATCACCGAAGAGATTGCTGGGTACGTGTCTCTTGCAGTGGCCGCACGCACTCACATGCGTCTAGTGGAAGGATTCGTGATCGTGTTGATGAACAGCTGTTCCAGGTGGATGTGTGTGGCAACGAGCAAGGTACAAGCACGCTTGCTTTCTGCCACATGTCGCTCATGCCACATAGTGAAGAAGCGCCTGGCTGGCAAGAAGCTTCGTATCGATCAGATCATAGAAGAGCGGTCTGCTGTCAAATCTCCCATGACAGGCTTGGCCACTGCGCCTGAGCGGGTCAAGCAGTCGAGGAAAACGTCAATCCACGAAAAAAAGATCATCGAAGGACTTGTCAAGCGACACGGCGACGCACTGAAGCGATCAGAGTCGACCAAGAAGCGCAAAAACACATGTGCGGCAGAGGACATGTGGGACGATGCAGGTATGTGCGCGACGTATGGCGCTCGTTTCACGGTACATACGTACCGCGGCAGTAGAAGTGGGAAAGACATCAGTGCTAGCGCATGCTGACTTTGTGAGCGATGTGTTGCACATCCCGAAGCCCAAGATACCTTTGTCAGTGGGTGAAAAGATGGTGGCGATGCCGGCAGTTGCAATAGCACATCCTGGCGCGTCATACATGCCCACAGACGACAGCCATCGTGATCTGGTCCAGATGGCGGTGCAGGTGGAAATGAAGAAGATAAAGAAACACAAGGTCGCCACTAAGATGAACATTGTGCCGCGTGGGGTGTTGAATGTAAGTGCATGGCAGTGCATCGATATGCCGAGGCTGACGGATGGATGGATGGATGGACGGGCGGACGGACGACTAGTTGCATGATATGCTTCCTGCAGAAGACGAGGATGAGGTGCTCGGAAAAGAGAATGACGACGAGGATGAGGATGACAACGAGGACAGCGCGATGGTGATTAAGCCAAAATCTGCGCAAAAGACACAGTCTACGCGTAATCGGCAAATGTCGCATCGTGAGCGCGAACGGGATGCGCGCTTGCACAAGCAGCAGAAGAAGGGCGAAAAGGTGGCCGAATTTGCGCCAGAAATTGCCGCGTCGATCACAAAGCAGCAGAGGAAACGAGCACGGATGGCAGAAGCACGAAGAAAACAAGCGGATAAGGAGGCAATTGCACCCAGAACACGAATAGGAAACCATAAGTGAGTAGCCCGAATGTTGCCATCATTGACACGTGTGCAGAGTGCCAGAGGCGGTGGTGGACGTGCAGCTCAGCGACGAACGGGTGGATTCGCTTCGTGTGCTGAAGGTAAAGTGGCGACGAGGGAATATGTTCTCAACTTTATCTAGCCCGAGGGAAGTCTGTACATGGACCGGTACCAGAGTTTGACAGCACGCAACTTCGTCGAACTCAGCGCTCCCCAAAAATCAAAGCCCCGCTACAAACTTAAAACATACGAGCCGTCAAAGTTCAAGTCGTATTAATAGATGCTGCCGTTTTCTATTATCATGTTGCAGGTGTTGCAGGTGTTGCCGTTATCGTTTTGCTGTCACGCGAATGCGCAAACATATGGAAAGACGGACGGTACTGAATGCGTTCCATGGTCCTGCATGCGCGTGTGAGACAGTGTTGTGTTCCGTTTGTTTGCGAGACGCATGCTTGGGTATACCATTTCTCGAATTCTCGTTCCATGCGGATTGGCTCAAACTGTTTGGTCGCGACGACAGAGCCGAGCACTGCCAAGAGCGTCCCCACAACACACTCGATAACGATCTACACACGCGTGCAATGCTAAGCGTGTCCATCGCGTGCAGCCTTGACATACCTCCAACGGCAGATTCTTTTCCAGGCTTTGCACCACGCGAAGAAAGTGTAGATCTGCCACCGCCACCACCACCACCACCAATACTTTAGACTTCCACGCACACACAGCAGCTGTTTCGGATGCGGAATTACGTTCTCGAGTGGAATAGGCGGAATGTAGCAGCAAAGCGAGTCCAACCGCGCTGGCTAACCTTCCCACTAGCGCGGACATTATCAACAGCGGAAATCCACGCCACTCGCTTCTCACTACGTGCTGCCAATGAATTTATTAGCCCCGCAAGAGAACGGCTTTCTCTCGCTGAACACGCTTCGCTCCACGCTTATCCGACTGGAAGACACGATTATATTCGGTAGCTTGGCTGGACAGACGACAACTGCTGACCACGCCAGGATTCATCGAACGAGCGCAGTTCACTCGCAACAATGATATCTACGAGCCTGCCAAGTTTGTGTTTGGCAACGGCTTCCGCGGCTCATTTCTGGAGCACTTCTTGTCTGAGATTGAGCAGGTGCATGGTGCGTGGATGTACTTTGCCGCGCACTGATGGTGTTGTGGACTATAGCCAAGGTGCGCCGTTACGCGAGTCCAGACGAGTACCCGTTCACCAACGTAACGCAAAATGCGATCCTCCCAGATCTGGAATACCCGTCGCTGCTCCATCCAAACAACATCAATGTAAATCAGATTATTCTGGCGCGCTACACGCAAGAAATTGTGCCGGTGCTATGCCGGCCAGGAGACGACGGAAACTACGGAAGCAGTGCCACCCGGGATATCGAAAATCTGCAGGCGATATCTCGACGTATTCATTACGGTAACCTGCTGCCCGCATTCTGCTTTGGATTCACGATGCAGGCAAATTCATCGCCGAGGCCAAATATCGAGAACCATCTACACAGGCGCAATACATACAGCTTATCCGCGCAAAAGATCGAGACGGACTATACAAGCTGCTGACAGTGCCAGCGGTGGAAGAGCGTCTGTTGAAACGCTTGCGAAAGAAAGCACTCATTTATGGGCAAGACATTACTGAGGAGGATGCGACAGGCACGCATGCCGCTTCTACCGAAGCATGCAGACTAAACGTGGATCTTATCACGGACATGTACGAGAAGTGGATCATCCCATTGACAAAGGATGTCGAGGTGCAGTATCTTCTGCAGCGGCTGGACAAAGAAGAGGCATAGCTCTCTTGTACAGCCATAAGCGGCACTCATTGCAAGAATAGTGGTCTTTACAATGTACCGGCAATGCGCCGTCAGCTTCACAATGACGAAGCACGGGTGCTGTAATAAACTGGGTGCGTGTATACGACACCATCTCCGCGTGGGAACAAGCATATGACAATGGACCGTATATGCCTCAACTCAGCTTTTTTGGCTTACTCACCACCCACAAGACCCGCTGTTGCCAAAACAAGCGACGGCTGCAAAGAGAGATGCGTGATAGAGTGTGTATTAATACAAGGACCGATCGACTACTCTCCATCGACCCAGCGTGCAGCAAACGGACCTGCATACGGCAAGTGGTAGCGTTCGAGAGTAGAGCCGTTTTGATAGGCCTTCACACTGATACGCTGTATCAAGCAACAACACCAACAGCGATGAAAGCACTTACGCGAGAAAAAGAGCGAGAAAGAAAGAGAAAACGAACACGATCCACGACAATCCATTGGATATCCAGCCAATGAGGAATTGCAGAAACTACCCGTATACTGGTTTGCACAAGCGCAGACGTAGGGACACACGATACCAGAAGGAAGGAAAACGAAATGGCCGACTGCCAAGCATGGAAACGCACGTAGTCATTCTTCTGTTCGAGGATCAGCAGAAGGACCCCTACCGCCAGTCAACACTACGCCGAGCGCCGGTGCAAACCAGAGAAGCAGCCGAAAACGTAGCACAGACCGGCCTCGACATCGACACGCACAGGAAGACTGGTCTCGTACTTGTTCACACGGACATGCTCGCTGGTAGCCTCGAGCGGCGAGCGGTAGGTGGCATTGGCGAAGGGGTTGGGAGAAGCGGAGGCTGGATCTGCCGCTGAAAGTGGGCGATACGGTTGTGTGGACGATGGGCGTGCCGATTGATAGCTTTCCGTGTACGGGCTGAAGTTGACCGGCGCTGTCGACATCGTGGCGATCGATTCGGGCAAGCGAGCAAGCGTCGCACCTCTGAATTTGAGTTTTATGTGCGCTCGCTCACACTTGCACCAATGCCGCCTCCGCACCCGCTACTTCCTCACAGACTCGTTGTCTGCGCTGCCAGACTGTTCCGCAAGACAGGCTGCAGCTGAACGGGAGTTTGCATAGTGTGTTGCTGCTGCAACCAAGTAAACAATGTTCCAATGAATGCTCTTTTATAACGCATAGTATGGACAGACAGTGAGAGACTCTGCTGAAAGAGTCCACCGACCAACTGCCGTCTTTTGCCACAAGAATACAACGTGTTCAATAGTCACATTTGCATTGTGAGGCAATTTCGCTGCTTTCTCACTCCCCACCAGTATGTGTTGTAGGTGAATGTGAATGTCAGTAACGAAACACATGTTTTCTTCCCACGCAACAAATGTATATGCATATGCAGGTGCTATTGTCCTTCACATAATGCTGGTGGATCAGCGCTTGCGTCGTCGCTTCTTGGCAGCATTTTGATTGCCGTTGTCTCCATTAGTAGCTGCTGTTGTTGTTGTTACTACTGCTGTGGATGTTGCTGCGGATGTTGCTGCTACTGCTGCTGCTACTGTTGCTGCTACTGTTGCTGTGGATGTTGCTGCTGCCGTGGGCACTTTTCTTCGTACAAACAGTGCGACGAAGAAGCCGTTGGTCTGATCTTCCGCTGGCTGCACTCGGATCAAGCTATCTGCTTGTTCTGCATGTCATAAACCACGTCCTGCTCGGTTGAATGGTTGCTTACCTGGCACGAGTCCAGCTGTACACTGTCCCCTGCGTTCCCAGTTAGGAAGCACGTCGGCACGCGGTGCCAGGCAAAACACGTCTGTACTTTTCAACGCTTCTGCCACAACACACTCGTTCTCCTCCGTATGGACAGAGCATGTGGAGTAGACTAGCTTTTGTAGAGCCGGAACTGGAAATGAGCGTGCTACATGGAAACAACAGGAAACACACACACATTTGAAGGCATGCTGAATAGCCGCGAGTTGGAACTCAAACAACGCTTGTAGCCGATCCTTGGACTGTTCTTCAGGCTCTTGTATCGCCAGCAATGGTAAATCAACAGTGGTGGCATGCGTGCTACCTTCAGCGTTCGAGACACACTCAAACCGACTGACAATCCCAGAGCCAGAGCATGAGGGATCCAACAGAATATGGTTCACCTGTTTGATCAGCTTTGCCTTACGCCACGCTTAAGCCATGCAACGCTACCTCTGCGAACGCTGGCGCCAATGGGTCAACATCCAGAAAGCTTTGGCAGCTGGGTGTAATGTCTAACCAGTACGCGTCAACGGGTGCATGCTCGTCACCAAAGCTCAGTCCTACTTTTACAGCCAGCTCGCTCGATCATGCGTTGCATCAGTCGGAATCGCGCGCGATCCTTGTCGAACGCATGTATGCTTCCCATGTTGTGCATCAGTGCAGATAAATGCGTGGTTTTGTTGCCGGGTGCAGCGCACGCGTCAATCACAGTGGCATGTGTGGGCGGGTTCAGCACATGCGCTGGGAAACAAGACGCTTTGTCTTGAAGGATAAACACACCATCCAAGTACAATTGGTTCGCATGAAAGTCGGTGTTGGGAGCAAACACTAGAACATCGCACAGATGTGTGTCCTTGGTGAACGCCTTGCCCCTACGCGTGTTACAAAGATGCGTACGCCTGGGGTGGACACATACCTGACAACAGCGCCTGGCTGCAAAGCATCGAACCAGCGAAAGCCTTGCTTTTCCAGCGTCTCCATGACCTGTGTCATCGACATTTTGAGCGTATTTACACGCACATATCGTGGCATGATCTCTGTAATGAGGTCAGTTGGTATTTCTTTCCTCGCCCCTCCCTCCCCCCCTCCCGAAACAAGTCATACGCGCGTTTCGAACAGTTGCAGGAAGCAAATCCGCATTGGTCTTCGCGCCCGCTCTTATTTTGATGCGTGCAAACTCTGCTTGCATCCGTGCACGATGTTTTATCACCAATTGTGCTGGCCCCCCAAGCGATTGCTGCAGGCCGCCCTTGGCTAGCAGCAACGCGTACACCAGCACGACAGCAAGGCTTTTTGACAGCTTATCATCAGCACCATTCGCATGAGCGCACACTTACCTTGGGTTCTAGTTTCAGCAGCTGTGCCTGGTCCATCACGTCGTGGATCACCTCACGGTCTGCACGCGGTTCAGCGCGGTGAGCAGAGCCGGTGTGTGCGTATGCACTTACACTTCAGTGTCTCGCACACCACCGCAAACATGTGCTTTTTGTCTCTTACTGTTTCGGAGAACACCAGGGCCTTAATTGTGCCCTGCTTGTTGGCCACTTTGTCGACAATGGTTGCGGCATGTCGGTAAAAATTCATCACCAGCGCGTCGGCGTGAGAGGCATGCGCGCCAAGACTGCCTCCACGCAAAAGAACAGCCGGCCAGCACGGCACGGCACGGCACACTTGCCAGCCGAAGAAAGAGAAATTACAGTCTATTCCATGACGTGTGTGGTTGTGCCAGTGTATAAAGGTGCGGCTGAGTGATCTAGCAGACGGGTACGGTTGCTACGATTTGTCTTTGCGTCCAGCCGACCATTTCTGGATACGACCTGTGTCGACTGTCGGTGGTCAGATCCATCGAATGCATGCTCCAGCCTACCTTTTGACATCACGCGAGCAAAGTTCGTCCTGTGGTGCCATGTCAACTCTGAAGGAAGGCGGGAAGGAAACGCGCTTACTTTTTTTGCTGCACAGGACCTATCGTGCGTGTGTTAGTATGCGTTTCTGCTCGCTAGCACCTACTTCTTAGATCACCAAACAGTCGCTTTTTTGCAAACAGTCCAAGTTTCTGTGTCGGCAGCGTATCTGAAGTTCTTCGCGCCTCCGCTAAGGCTGTTGTTGCAGACTTGACGGCAGCTGTTTTGTCGCTCTGTGGAGCAGTGCAATGCCTGTGGACGCCGTGTTAGTCGGTGGAAGTGATGAGCGACAACATTTTCTTTTGCGCGATGACCGGCTTTAGTGGATCTTGAGTGCGGGCGTCAGTGCTCGAGCGACTTGTCCCAGAACCAACTACAGCAGACTCTCCAAGCGCTTCCTGAATTCGCAGATCAATCATGTCGTAGATAGCGTATGTTTGTTCGCGATTCAGCTGGAACTTGTTGACCTCCACCGGAAACTTCTCTGATCCCTGATTAAATAGTGCAATGTGCGGAAATGTACTACCCCTGAGTGCGAGCAGTAGCTTTAAACTACGGCCGATCGACACTTGCATTGCCATTAAGTGCTCCATGCCCAGCTCACACAGCACTTGCCACGATTCAACATCGTGCCGCAGCAGCAGTTCGCTCATGCCATAGAGACCGACTGACTCTAGCCATTCCCTGATTTCATTAAACTCTGATGTGTCTATTTAGCATCGATGGTGCATGCCACACGCTCACCTGATACTGCAGACACTGCGTTCGTTTGCAGTGGACTATCCATCTTGCTGTACATGCTAGCACGGCGAAGTGTTTCTGGAACAGGCAAGGGCAAAGGTGTGTCCTCGTGACTCAGTAGCTTGTGCTGGATGGATGGTGCGAATGACAGCGGAGTGGAGTCTTCCTTGGGTGAAAGCGAGCCTGTATGCTCAGACATACTCATGCTACCAGCTGCAACGGGTGTGGACAGCACTGGTGTGTGTTCTGGAGACACGACCACGGTCTTGAAATGCTGGACCAGCGCCTTGCGAAGGTCGGCTTTCTAGTGCCAGTTGAGCTGCGTTGTCGAGACTCGCCTACGACCCACCCTTCGTCCGCCTTTGATGTTGTGTTCCTTGCAGCGTCAGCTAGCAGTGCATTGGTGCTGGCACCTTGCACAGCTGTTTCAGCTCGTTGTGGTTCAGTGTCTCCAAATGCTCAGCATTCATTTCTTCAGCTGTGGTCGTCAGACTGACCTGCCAAGTGTGAGCGGAAAGCAGCCGGGGAGAGCGCGGAGGCGAGAGAGAAAACACATACGCGAGAGTTGAGAACAGGTCCCATGGCGCACAACAGCTTCTTTCTGCGCTGTCTCAAACTACACAGCAGCGGACGCCTTGATTCTGCACTCTTTGTATGCAGCAGATCGCGCGGAGTGTATTTCCGCTCTTGATAAACGACTGCAAAAGGGTCAAGACGGCAATCGCTAGGATGAGGAAAGTGGAACACCACGGTGTCTTGCTCATAAGTTGCCACAGCACACGCACACTGCACACTCCGCACCTACAGTGAGCCAGATCCAGAGTCAAGATGTCTAATACTGTGCTGTATAAGCATTGATGAGTGAGTCGACATTCTTGCCTTGGTTCAGTCGTGAGTGCATGGCTTCGCTTGTCTGTCATCCCTGCCCTCCCCCATGATCACCACACAAAGCAACGGTTTCACATTCGGAAGCGCTGGCATGGTATGAATATCAATTCAAAGTGGTGTAGTCTTTTTTCGACAACCTGGTGCTACACGTTTGAGTCTTGGTGAAGGAGCTGGATGTGTGATAGCCTGAAGCATAACAGACGGCACAGAACGAGCCCATCGCTCGTTTTTACGCTACAGCAGAATAGAATATCCATTTTAGACAGTACCGACTGTGTTGGCACACATACACACGTTCCAGCGAGATGGCCGTGAAGAGCACTGCACTTCTCTCCTCCCTTGCTATCGCCCCCATCACCCTATACACTTGACTTCACGAATGGATGCATGAGCGCTTCTTTCGGCGTGATGCGCTTTTCCGGATTCAGCGTGAGGCAGCGGTCGAGAAAGTCCACAAACTGCGCAAGCATCCGCTGATGTTCGCTGTCCTTGCTCTCTGGTGTGCCAACTGGCGTCAACAGCCGACACTTCAAGTCCCTGCTCGCTTTCCCAATCACCATTTTGCGCACAGATGTCTGGACGGCAGTGAGAAATGCGAAAACAGGCGGCTACCGAGGCTACCTTGTTTGTAGTTGCGTCAGTGTCACTATGCAGAAAGTTCAGTTCATCGTCAAAATGCAATGGCGTGAATTTGCCACGACGTAGCATCTTGTTGGGAAATTTGCCTTTCAGCTCCATCATATGATGGAGCATTTGGTTGTTGGTATGACCGGGAAATAGAATCCGGCTGGTGTAGAGTTCGTATAGCGTGCAGCCCACTGACCACACATCGATTGCAAAGTCATAGGGCAATCCCAAAACTATGCCCAAAGTGAATACGCATACACCCACACAAACAGACAACGTACTGATTTCTGGCGCACGATAGAAACGGCTTACCAAATAGGGAGTGATCTCGTTCTCAGAGGCATCTGACGCAGATCCCAAATCACATAGCTTGCACACGTTGTTCTCGTCATTCACCTGTGGCCCCGCGCGCCAGGTGTGAGCTGCATCCAGCGAAGCGCTGTGCACAAGCGCCTACCATAATGTTGTCCGGTTTGATGTCTGCATGCAGGATATGGCATTTCTGCAATAGGGACAGTGCTAGGAACAGCTGTTGCGCGTAGTATCGCACTGCTTTGAGGTTGATACCGCGTGTTCGTCCAAACTTTCGCAGCACTTCTCGTAGGTTCATGCTGGCAGCACCAGCCGTGTCAGCAGGAGCAAGAGGTGGGGAACACGCCCTACCTACACGCTTCAAATACAATACAAAGATGCTCGCGATGAATAAAGTGACCCAAACATCGAATCACATGTCGCTTTCCAGTCGGATCTGCTTCTCCCAGTCGCTTCAGCATCGCTAGCTCCTTCAATCCAGCTTTGTACATGACGTCGTTGCGCCGGATCAGCTTGACGGCAACACTACCACCGCCACTCATGGTAGCATCGTGCGCCAACACCACCGAGCTGAAAACACCCTTGCCAGAATGTCGGTACACCTTGTACTTGCCATCAAGGGTTTCTCCGATGGTTATTTTGTAATACCCGTCAGCGTCGTCTTGGTCGTTGAGGACCACATTGGCTGCTACGCCGTTTTTCGTCTAAACCACACATGAGTATGCGGATGGCGGATGCGGCTGTGCCCACCTTCCCTGTTTCCTCGGGCGCAAGCGTGACAGGTGCAAACAGATCAACATCGATCTCGTCAGCGAACATATCCAGTTCCGCTTGGCTTTCCTGATGGGGTGCCATCCGAATGCGTTTTTCCTCGTCAGCAAGTCGATCAGCAGCAGGGTCGTAATCGGCAGAGGCAAAGTCGAATTCAGCATCCTCCCGCACATTCACGTGCAGTGGGGATGACGCTGTTGTTCTCGGTGGTTCTGTCAGCGGCGTCATGAGCGGTGCTAAGCGAGAGAGAAAGCGCGCGCGCGCGTTAGAGATGTCGTTGTCAAGTCGAGTACCAGTAATGTCACTACAGTTGCCATTGTCGCCATCCTCAGCGGAGTCCATCTGTTTCACCTCCTTCACCTGTTTTATCCTAAGCCTTTGCAGCAGCTCCTGTCTCTTCCTTCGTCTTTCCTCTGCCATTTGCTCTTCGGATTGCTCGACAAACTCGTCTTCCGCCATGACAGTTTTAGGCCGCTGGTGTGAGGAACGCAGAGGAGATGGCGACTTTCGTTTTGCGGAATGGCTAAACACAGTCGTCATGATATTATCCGATAGCTAAACGAGTACCTAGGTGAGTATCCTGTGCAAGACGAGGATTCCAACTTCTGTTTCGGCCTCTCGTTCCCGAGTGGCGAGGCAGCAGCAACGGCGGCAGCGGCAACAGCAGCTTGGCTGTCCACGTCAAAGCCGTAGTCGAGTTTTGCTGGTGGTGCTGGGATGTACGGGCGTGCCAGCACTCGCTTCTCGTCTAGTGGGGTGGGACGGTAGAAAGCATCGCCGTTGGCCGACAGCTCTCCCCGCCGCGGCCTGCCACCGTCATAGCACTCACGTGAAGGAGGGCTACGATATCGCTGACGCGACCTACTGCGACTACGTGACTTGGAGCGTCGCGTCTTTTTATGACGGCCGTTGCCACGATCATGCGCACGGTCGTGGTCGCGGTCGTGGTCACGATCACCGGATCGGTGTCTTCGTCCTTCTTGTTGCCTTTCCCGCTCACGCCCCTCATAGCCAGCACGTCTGTGCCGCTCGTCGTCTTCGTGCCTGGAGCGGGATGCCTGCCTGGCATCTACCAGCGCCTTGCTCAGCCCCTTTTTTGTGTCAGTGTCAGTGCCGTTGGTGGAAGGAGAAGTTGTACGGTCAGCACCCGTCAGTCGCGCCTCCTCCTCCTTCATCACGACCGATGATGCAACAGACGACATGGGTTGCCAAAGCGAGGATCTATGCGGGTGTGAGCAACGCTGCGCTGCGACTTGGCGCCGACGCACATGTTAGTGTTGCGGATCGAACGCTGAGACTGGTAGTGACCCAAACTGCACGGTCATTCATCTTCGCCAAAAGCAAGCATGCATAGGTATGAACAGGCATTTGCCGGGCAAAACTGCAAATATAAAACGCTTTTTACACCGGCTTAGAATATAGATGTTATGCGTGTGATAGTGGCAGCAGAAGCAGTGCAAAGGCTACAGTAGACACGCTGTGAGCTGATCGACCGGATGTGTGCGCGTGCCAAGTCTGTGGGTTCGATGCTCAGCGGCTGTGTGAGGAATAGTATAGCTGGCCAGTACAAGCTGACTTCTTTTCTGGGCCCCTATTCATCCCTGCCTACTGTTGGATCGCTGTTGTCCGTGTTGCTGCTAAAGAGAAGCGATTGCTATAGAATGCACTCTCCGTCATGCTTCTTGGCGCGTGCACAGGAGTCCTTACATCTCGCGAGACAGGCGACTGACTCCCACCACACCACACCATATCCACAAATCCCACGTCCCAAAGTAACACAAATAATTTTCATGTCTATTTCTCTTCTTCAATGGATTCTATCAGCGCTGAATCAACTCGAGGTATTATATCTTTGCGATCCCATATGCCAGTGTAGCGCCAGCCTTTGCCGTCGCTTAATGCTTCTATCTCTTCTGGCTCAATGCCGTAAAAACAGGGATCGCACATTTTCACATCCACTGCCACATCGTCCTCGCGGCCCAGCCAGTTGTTCTGCACGCGTTCACTCACCGTCAGGTCTTTCACCAGGATCGGCTTTTTGCATAGACATTGAGAGCAAATGCTGCGCTGACAACGAAAACACACTTGGCGCCACCGGAAAAAGGAAAACGCCTCCTGGCAGAAGGCACAGCATGGCGCTAGAGTGGGAGACGCGGCTGTGCTCATGGCGCGAAGCTGTTGCGGGCGGACTCGTTAGCCGGAGCAGCGATGCAGCACAAGAAAGGGAGCGCTTACACGCTGTAAACCGTCCGCAAGACTGTTCGTTTGCACACTGATCGGTTGCGGCTCTCCTTCTGCGGATGATGTGCGGGAAAGCTCGACATACAAATCAGAATGTCGCCGGTCTGGAGAGTGCGAGAGCATGCGCTGCGCTGTGTTCTTGCTACTACCCTCGCTCTGATGCCGCATCTGCAATTGACGACGGCGCTGCCGTGCTTCCGTGCGCAGCTCTGTTTGACGATCCAACTCGCCCCATCTGACATCGTAGCAGTCGTCGCACGCACGTTCCACACGATCTGCAGTGCCCTCCGCACTTCCCGGGATCAGGAAGCTCTTTACACACACATACACACAGGTCAGCCATGGATAGCGAAGACGACGCAGCACCAGCACCGACCCAAGCTTACCCGAGACGAGCACGAGTGACACACGACCTTGCCGCATATCCGACAATGATGTTTGCGGCGATACAGCTTGAACTCTTCACGGCATATTTTGCAGCTGCTTGATTGTGCATCAGGCACCCACACAGGTGCTTTGTAGTCGTCGATGGAGTGCAGCTTCCCCGGCACAGAAACGTTTATGCTGGTGCGCGATCGACTGCGCGATGCCGGGGTCGCATTCGATCCACTGCTCACCACCGCGGAATTTCCTCGTTCGTCCACGGATTCGGTGCGTCGTCGACCACGTTCCACGCGAAGGGTGCGCTGTGCCTTTCGATGCTCGATGGCCGTTGCGTGGATCTCATTGATCCAGTCACTCTTCTCTTTAGCAGTGGACGTGTACACCTGAAAGCTCTTGTCAGGTGATATGACTTGGAATGCGTTGTGCACAACTGCTGCAAACGAGAAACGTGGGAAGAAAGAGGGATGTGGTGAGTACGCTGGATGGGCAGTGGCGCCGCCGCCGCCACAAGGCACGCTTACCTTCGTCGTCCTCAACCGACACGACTTTGCAGTCTTCTAGGGTGATCTTGCGGTGAAAATGGAACACGTCTTCGGTCAGGCTGGGCGATGCGTAGATCAAACAGTCGCTAAAAAGAAAAAATTCTCGCTGTTGGTGACTCTTGCGGCAAATCTGTAGGAAGCGAGCAGCAGCAGCAGCAGCAGCGGGTGTGAGAAATCAGGAGAGGCCGGGAGAAACCGGGAAACACCGGCATCGCCACAGCATGCCTACCTTCTTGACACGGCCTCGTCTGATGAATTTGCGCCCGGGTATCACCAGTGTCTCGTTCAATCCCAGCAAGCGCTTCTGCAGATCAAGCATGCGCGCGTTTGATTCTGCCTGACGGATCATTTCGTTGCAGAACACGGCCACCTGCTCGATCTGATCCAGCGCCTTGGTAAGCGCGTGGTAGTCGGGGTGATCCACGGGTGTGCGTTGCGCCACTTGCTCCAGCAGAAGCCGATAGCGTGGGATGCGTTGGACCGGCAGCAGCAGGTAGGCTGCCAGCGTGAGACCCTGCTGAGGATGCTTTCGCCGTTGCTCCTGGAAGGCGAGTGAGTGTGCCGCGGGCGGCGGTGGCGGCAGTGGCAAGCACGGCAACACACACCTGTAGAAACTGTGCAAACGCGGTGTTAGACGCAGTGTACTCGCGGACCAGTTGCATGGCCTGGTTGAAGTCTGCCACATAAACACTATACATTCGAAACATAGGTGCCTGGAGCAGTGTCGGGGGTGAGAGGCGCGCGCACAAGGCTAGTTACCAGTTCTAGAAAAATATCCCCAATACATCCGTCCTGGCCGCGCCAACGGCGAGAGCTCAGCCGCGCGGTCAGCCGGCTCATGAGCTCACGACTGACGGCCACCACGCCCAGTAGGTTGCCAAACAGCTTCTTGATCTCGACACGACCAAGAATCTGGCTGGGACTGTTCAGGCGCGCTTGCAACGGATTCAGATACAGCTGGTGCGCGCAATGCGGCGGGAGAAAGGGGGATGAGGCACGGCGAGAGAAGAGGTGGCGCGAGCGAGCGGCAGCGTGAACGCACATACCTGTTCAAGCAGGAAAAGACCTTCAAGATGGGTGCGCTCAGTGTTGAGAATCTCCTTGACCACATCTTCGCGCTGCTTCCACAGACGGTCCTTGGAGGAGGGCGGAACGGCAGCAGGCACAGCATCGGAGACAGACACCGGCGGTGTGGATTCAGGGGTAGCACCCCGTGCGACAGCATCCACCACACACACCGCTGCCATCATCGACTCGGTCTGCTGCACCAAGTCGGTGGGGAGCGACCATGGCTCTGGCTCCAGGTACATGGTGGCAACACGCGACTCTGGAGGCGTGGCGTACCAGCTCTCTTCGTCATTGATATCGGGCCTGTCTATGTCGGCACCAGCAGCGGTGGAAGCGTCAGCGGTGAGTGGGAGCATGGTGGAGGAGGGACAAGAAAGCCGCTTCCAGGCCTGCGGGTCAGGGGTGTCCAGCCGAGTGTCAGGCACATGTAAGTTGCGAGATAGCGTGGGTGTTGGGTAAGACATGCGGTTGGTGTTTATGGCGGTGGACGCGGAGTCGTACGCATCGGGAGAGGCGGTGGGAGGGCGGGATGTGGCAGAGGACGCTAACGACGGCGCAGGCGACGACGAGATGCTGCAGGGCGAGCGCCCAGGTGACCCATGGATGGTAGGTGGTGGGCGGGCGAAGAACCAAGCGTTGACAGACATCGGCGTCAATAGGCGCGGCTGGCGAGGGAGAGTGAAGAAGCGCCACCTGCGGTAAAGGGACACGCTGCCAGCGAGGCGCTCGCATGCCGCGCCAGATGGCTTGCGTCAAGCATGCTGCTGCTGCTGCTGCTGATCACCATCAACCACTGATCATCACTGCAAAAACGTCTATTCCACCCGCACTTCTATCACTCATACGAGCTTGCTCTGTGTTTCGGCATAAACTCCCAGCCTTCCTTCACCTTTCCCAGCCACATCTCGCTCAAGCGGATCCAGTCGCTGACCCGCGGGCTTGCCAGCAGCGTTTCCATCTCGTCTCGACCCCGGAATATCGGCGGTCTCTCGTTCAGCTTTTGCGGCAGCCGTTCGAGCAGACCCACCGGAATGTACCGGTAGAGAAACGACTGCCACTCGCACAGGAAGCGGCGTGTTTGGTTGACGCCCTGTGGGAAGGGAGAGGGTGGACGGGTGAGAACGCGTGTGTTGCAATGGTCTTACCTGCGTGTCAGATCCCCAGTGTTCAAGGCCGTAGTTGCAGAAGTCGCGCATCATGTCAAGCCGTTGGCCAGAACGGATGTCCATGTGCTGGCCTGTCCGAATTTCCTCGAAAATCCACGGTTTTACCTAGTGTGTGCGTCAGTGCCCCGCCTCTCCCCGGACACCATTCATACAAGAGCACCCCTATGCAGTGAGATGAGTGGGGCACACCATTGTCTGTGAAGACACATACCGAGCGATGAGCACGCCGTCCACCGAGTCGTTGGCCATATGCTCACGGTACTCCTCGAACGACAGCACGTCACCGTTGCCTAGAAGCGCGACGGGGTCGTGTGAGCAAGCGGATGCAGTAGCAGGCTGTTGGACAGACCAAACACAGGCATTGACGTGGACTGCTTTGCTGCCCCGGCAATGTAGTCCCAGTCGGCCAGCTTGGTGTAGCGCTGCATGCGCGTTCTACCATGAATCTAGCGTGTTCGCTCTGTGTCAGGGAGGAGGGGGGAGGAGGGGAGAGGAGAAGAGAGAGGGGCCACAGACGTACCCCTGTCATGGCACAGCCCCATGCCTCGAGCTTTGGGATCAGCTTGTGGGCGACCAGCCGTTGATCCACCACACCCATCCGCACCTTGACGGTGATGGGACAGGCGGTGACCTATGGCAAAGGGGGAGGGTGAGAGGGGTGCATGCAAGCAGAGTGCAAGCAGGGTGCACGATACCGCATTCATGCCGCGCACCATGCGTCCTAGTTTAGCAGCACTGTCCATCAATGCGCTGCCTCCACCCTGTATGCGGTACAGCAGTATGAGCAGCAGGCGTGACGAGGCAAACAAACAGGGCTTCTACGTTTTTGAAGACCATATCGATGGGACAACCGCAGTTGATGTCGATGTAGTCGGGATGGACTGTGGTGTCGAGCAGTTCAGCAACACGGATCATGGGTTCTGGACGGTTGCCACACAACTGGATGCCGAAGATGTCTTCGGAGGGGTGACGCCGGGTGAGAGCCCATTCTGCACGATCACCCTGCAGCAGGTTGTTGGCCAAGCACATTTCCGCACACGTCACGTCCACGCCGTATGTTTTGCAGATACGACGGAAAGGCAGGTTCCCCACAGTGGTGAGGGGAGCCAAGATGAGTTTGCCACGAAAGTCTATCTTTGACGGGTGAGGAGGAGAGGTGAGGGGGAGGGGGAGGTACCGTTTTCTTCTCACACAGACGCAGTGGCACATCAGGTGTCGCAGTGTCCACTGTGACGGGCACAGGCACAGGCACAGATTCAGGTTCCACTGGCACCACATCGGTTGTGGGCTTGATTTGACTCTCTCTCTCAGCAGCAGCCTTATCAGTCTCCTGCTTGATATGGGCAATGGCTTCCTCTGCCTTGGGGAACACAACCTACACGTGAGAGGGGGAGGGTGGAAGAGGAGGGCACACCTCTTTGCTACGCAACTGCTTGATAAATGCCATATCCACCCCTTTCGACACGTATCCACTGGTATCCTACCACACCATCGATCATGTATGCGCATGTGTATGCGCATACATCCGCATGCTCGCGTCGCAACAGGTTCCCCTGGGTGTCCATGTGTGCGTGCAGACAACGACAGCGATAGCCATAAGCACACCATCCATCACGCAGCCAGTTGGGACAGGTGGTGGAGATGTCGTCTGGCTTCTGGTCCAGATACTCCTGCAGGTTGTGAGATCGCTTGCATCTGTAGGAGGTGAGGTGTGGGGTGGAGGGGGGGTGTTACGTGGACTCCAGGGCACACACACCACCTTCAGCCACTGCCTGACACAGAAGGATGTCGTCACGGACAGGTGCACGTGTGGTGCGCCTGTCCTTCGCGGTGTTCTGTCCACGGTGTTTTTTGGCGGGACGCGAAGGGGGAGCGGTGGTGTCTAGGGGGAGAGGGAGGGGCGTGTCGGTGGTGGTGGTGGCAGGCGTCTGACGCTCTATGATGTATCTGTTGGTGGTAGTGAGTGGGGGTGTGGGTGGGGGGAGGGACGGACTCTGGCCGGATGGGGGCGACGCCTGGCTGCACGACACGCGTGGTCATGGTGGAGTGCGGGTTGGACTGGCCACCTGTTTCGCTTGTGTGTGTGTGTGGGAGGGAAGGGGTGGTGGTGGTGGTGGATGCATGCATTCGTGTGTGCGTGTGTGTGTGTGTGTGTGTACGTGTGTGTGCGTATGTGTGTGCATACAACGACGGTACTCACACTGGTGTGCTTGTTATGTGTGGTAGTGGTCGTGTGGCTGGAGTGACGGTTGTTCTTCTTACACACCCACCCACGCACACACACACCCACGCCCCCGCCACCCCACCTCCGCCATGCACACCACCGCCTTGCTTACGCTTCTTTCTGCCATGACGCTGGCTGTTGCCGCCTTGCCTGTCACCACGCCTCCACAGGTCGCCACCACCGTCGCACGCCTGGGCACGTCCAAAAGCACGATCACACCCGTGCAGCTGCCGCTTGCCAGCCTTCCCTTCCCCACCCTTACCGCCGACACCGACGACGACCCCGAAGACGACGCCGACGACACCGATGACACGGTTGAGTGGTAGCGGTAGTGGTGGTGGTGGTGGTGCCATGCAATAGAGCATTACGCTTTCCCTCTTCCCCTTCCCC
>QZWT01000142.1:0-28636 GCA_004114315.1 Cochlonema odontosperma | reverse complement strand
AACACGAACACAACCACAGCGTCTACACGAAAATGCCACTCTACCAGCATCAGCATGCCACTCGAAAGCACACCAACAAAGACACATAAGCACCAGTCTCAGCTGTCAAACGGCAAACCACCCCACGAGTATGTAGCGTCACAGCAAATGTCCATGGTAAGTAAGCTCACACAACTCGACATGGAGAGCCCTCGCATGGCCCGGCATCTGCCTCCATTCTCATTCCTAGAACTGCCCTTGTCGCTGACCCCGCTGCCGCTGCAGAGCGACAAAGAGCGCACTTACCTGCCTTGTACATATCCACGATCACTATCTCCCGAAGTGCAATAATGTGCAATGGAATAAACATCCATGATAGTCAGCTAGCCAGCCAATCAACAGATCAAAACAGTCGCTGCGGCATGGTAGAATCGCAGCAATTGTAGCAAAAGACGAAGTGAAATTGTGGCGGAAGATGGAAGCAAAGCGAGAGGCTGTGGGAAGAGTGATCGCTGTGAAAGCACAGTGAGCTTTGTCATCAGGCAATGTCGCTAGTCATGATGAAAGGGAAGAAGCGCGGTACAGCCAGTATACCCCGTGAACAGTTCGTCATCTGCTCAGCCATGATCAGTAATCAACTCCAACAGAATACTTCGCCAATAGTTGCCCTGAGTCCATTTACAATAGAGCGGCTTGTTTTCCACCGCAACTCTAGCCCGGTCTGAATGTGGCAAGTCAACCACTTCAAACGTTACTGCTGTGGCGAAGGATACAGACACATGGTGTCAAAGCGCACATAACTGACCCTTCCCTCCCACCTCACCTGCGCACTACAATTTGGCTCTTAGCGCATTTCCTGTTGGCGCACACAAGGTACCATCAATCAAACGTTTGCTGCATGGAGGAACAAATGAGAAGTCTGCCAGAAAATCAATGGATATCACCCTGCAGCCTCTTCCTATCATATGCCTTGTGCAGCTTGTTTCTGATGTTGCAAAAACACAACCGGCCGAACAGTCCTCTGAACACATCGGGACTCCACTGTTCACTAACGCAATATTGACAAAGCCTTCTGCCTTACTAGCAACGGCAAAAGAAGAGACAGTGGTCAAACGGCTGCACATTGAACTTAAACGTGTGGAAAGTAAACGCATGTTTCTATCTAGTTACTATGCGTTGCCGCTCTCCGTCTATGCTAAAAGTGGTGGCGAAGTAGTGTACATCAAGTGGAGGTCTTGGATGGGGTGGTGCGCAAAAACCGACGACACATGCGAGCCGTCTTGAAACGAGATTTGCAGGCCCATGTCAAAAACCGCTGCCAATAGCTTCTGACCTTTCTTCTGCACCCATTGGCTCCACAACGAATGCGAGCACCAAATCTTTTTAGCGCTGATGGCTGCACTGCATGCTCACTTGCCTTGCTCGACGTTGAGTTTGACGGCTGCGCTGTCTCCTTCTGTGGGCTCTGTTGGTGAGATTTCGGCTGCAGTGCCTTCTGCTCGTGTGGTGTTTGCAGTACTCTATCTTGCTGATCCTGCAATCGCTGGTGGTAGAGGAGCTCTTCTTGCTGAGTTTGCTGTTGTTTCCACACGAGCGGTTTCTGCTGTATCCCATCCTGCTGTCCTTGTACTTTCTGCTGCTGCGGAGGTGCATCGAACATTTGCTGGAAGTGTGGGCTGTGCAGGTCCTGTTGTTCTTGTGCTTGTCGTTTCTGCTGCTCCTGCTCTTGTAGTGCAAACAGTCTTCGACGCAATTCCTCTGTCTGCCTCTGCGTTTCCCGCTGTCTCGCCTGCTTATGTGTTTCCTGCTGTCTCTGATGCGACTCCTCTGCCTGCTGCTGCATTTCCTGTTGTCTCTGCTGCTCCTGCAACGCCAATAGTCTTTGGTGCAATTCGTCTGCCTTCTGCTGTACTTCCTGCTGTCTCTCCTGCTCGTGTAGCACCTGCTGTCTTCGATGCAGCTCGTCTGCATGCTGCTGCATTTTGTACTGTTCAGCCTGCTCATATGTCATGCTCAGACTCTGATGCCGCCATTCAGCTGCCTCCTGTAGCGCCAACTTTTTCCGTGTCATTTCCTCCTCTTCAATCCATTTTGTGTACTGCTCTAACCGCTTTTTCTTGAGCTGCTTTCGTCGAAGTTTCCGCTCCTGGAGGCGAAGATGTTCCTGTTCTAGCTTGGGCGTTTGCTGTCTATGTGCTTCCGATAACGCTTGACCTGCCATTTTCTCTTCCTGTCTTTGCTGTTTCTCCGCCTCAGTCAGTTGTTGCTGCTGCTGCTGCTCTTCCTCCTCCTTTCTCGGTTCATCGGATTTCTTTAGATCACGAGAACTTTGCATTAGCGCTTGCCTACGTTTCTCAGTGACAATGCGTCTTTGCTGCACTACTTTGCGCCATTTCTGGAACGATCTTTGAGCTTTCGGGCTAAGATCCGCCATCTTCTCCTGCCACTCCGCTTCTCCTTCAGGAAGCAGGCTAGGCGACAGTTTCTCTCCTTTCTTCTCCAATCGCTCTTCTCCAAGCAACTCCTCTTTATGCTGCGGACCTGGCATTTGTGCGTCTTGCTTTTGAGCATGCATTGTCGAACCTAATAAAGGGGAAGTGTTAGTCATAGCACTAAAGTTAAACTACCAATTGTGCTAGAGGCAGATGGATCCACGAAGGGTGTAGAAGAGAGAGGCCTGCCCCTCAAATACGACGACTCATGCATCTTGTTTTCTCGAGCTATGGTGTCTTTGCTCGGGCGGCGGAACAAGGAGGAGGAGGTGAGTCTTGGCTGTGGTCTTTGTAGCTTCTCAGAGGCCAGCACTTTCGTAAGCCAAAGCTTGAAGTTCACTTCGTCAATGTGTGTGATGCTTTCAAGTGTAACCCGCTGACGTTGCGCTTTACCGACCGATGCATCTTTTGTAGCAGAGCCGGTGTCCTGAGGCTTCTTTACACTTGCATTGCCGGAGTTACGCTTGCCTGTGCCATTCGGAGGCGATTTAAGAGTATCGCGAGTGAAGGTAGCGCGTGAGGGTGTTTTTTTGACAGTTCCCGTATCCTCTTCTTCCTCATCTTCATCCTGCTCTTGCTCCTGCTCCTCTGGAGGTTGGCTGACTGAATCGGTATTCTGAGACTTCATGGCATCCGCTTGATTAAGAGTACCGCGAGTGAAGGTAGCGCGTGAGGGTGTTTTTTTGACGGTTCCCGTATCCTCTTCTTCCTCATCATCCTCCTGCTCCTCCTGTTCTTGCTCCTCTGAAGGCTGGTTAGCTGAGCTGGCGTTCGCTTGATCAAGCGTGTTTTCAGCTGCTTGCCGCATTATCTTTGCCTGCTCTCTCTTGTACATGATCCATAACGGGGAGCGCATAAACGGCCATGCTTGTTTTCGCTGAAGCTTCATAAACATGAGCAGATATTCTTTGTGAGCATCGATGCCTTTGAAGTCGGGTGGGGCTCGCCAGAGGCTGGAATAGCGAACATAGGTGGCTTGCAGTTCGCTATGCAATTGTGCGATCGCGTTTCTGAGCGCGTCGTCTGCCAATTGCTTTTTCGCATCCTCGACCAGCACAGTGATACGCTTTTGCAGCCACTCGCTTAGGAGCAACTGCAACAGCCGCACATTGATCCGCGCATAAAGGCCGTTCGCGTCGGTGGGACCGGGGCTGGGATTAGGGCATTCGTGGATAGCTTGGTGCAGGTAGACAAGAATGCAGTTAGCCAGCTGGACGGAGTTGTCTAAAGGGTTTTCGGTGACGCGATACGGCAAGCACTCGAACGAAGGGATTGGCTGGGCAGCTGGTCGAACGAAGCCGCGGTTGTTGGCATGAGAACCGAGCGCACATGTTGCCAAAGCCAGCAGCAGCAGTAGCGCGGCAAACAGGCGAGGCGGGATCTGCATAAGAAGTGTGTTTGTGTGCAGGCAGACAGGCAGCCGCAACGAGGGCGAAAGTATATGCCACGTGGTTGCGGCAAATGCCTGCAAAAGTAGTGAGGAAACACACAACGCACACTATGCGCGTGTGTTTGTGCTGCGTTCACCACCGGCTGCTTGTTGTGGTTGTGCGCGGTGCCGAGAGAAAGGCTGTGGTAGTCTTTAGGAGAAGCTCTTTTGTGTGGGGCGTGGTGGCGTAGTGGAATGTGCACACATGTACATTATGGTTGTGTTATTGTTGTCGATGTCACACCAAGGGCTGGCCACACAACCCACACAGCAGCAAGTGCAGAGCAAACGCCGCTGGTCCATGTTGCACCACTGCGCATTGCCGGTTGGCGTGTGTGGGATCGCTCTACTTCCCTGCGTGGCAGCATCGTCATGTCCATACTGCCAAATAGCCCGAAAGTAACCAGAAAATAATACTCATGTCTCGTGCCCTCCACACCGCCTTCGCCATCCTCAGCCTCCTCGCCGCTCTCCACCTCCTCGCCGCCCTACCTCAATCCCACTCAGAACATGCTGCCCACGCAGAAAGTATTCCCACAGAAACCGTCGTGCCTGGATCGTCCGATTTCTGGATCCGTCTGGTGGCCGTGGTGATTCTCGTTTTGGCTGCTGGCGTCGTTGCCGGTATGGCCAACGGTCGTGCCGTCCTCTTCTCACCTCCCTCCCAGGCCTTACTCTGGGATTGATGTCTTTGGACAGTACAAACCTGCATATTCTCGCCACCAGCGGGACAGACCGAGAGAAAAAATATGCTCGCCAGATTCAGCCGATTCGCAAGAATGGCTATCTCCTGCTCGTGACGCTTCTGATGGCCAATGCATTGATTATGGAAACACTACCGTATGCATCCCCATCCCCATCCCCAGACTCATCTGCCGCACGCTCGTAGTATCATTATGGACTCCCTGTTTGGTGGTGGCATCGCTGCTATTCTCACCTCTACCGCGTTGATTCTTGTGTTTGGTGAAATCATCCCACAGAGCATCTGCTCACGACATGGTTTACGCATCGGTGCCTTCTTTGCATGGTCTGTCTTCCTCTTCTCTCCTCACCTCGCCCGACACTTGCTCACACTCTTTCTCACAGGCCAGTGCGTATTCTCATTTGGATATGTGTAAGTGTGCGGAGCTGGATGCACTGACATCTCCGTGTATTAAACGTGACTGCAGTGGATCGTCGCATTTCCCATCTCGAAACTGCTCGAGCGGCTGATAGGACCAGAGCATTTTCTTATCTATCGTCGCGCCGGTACGTCACACGAGACAGCGAAAGGAACCCGTGGATCACTTACCGCGCGGGCTACTAGAATTGAAAGAGCTGGTCGAACTTCATGGAGACAATGAAGTCGGCGGTATGCTTACGCAAGACGAAGTCACGATCATCAAAGGGGCTCTGGATTTTACTAGCAAATCGGTGAAGCATGCAATGACCGAGGTAGCACTGTTTCGCGCGTCGCCAGACCCATTCTCCCTGCGCGGCTAGATCTACTATGTTTTCTCAGTCAGTATCGACAGTCTGCTAAGTCGCGAGACGATGACCAGTATCGTCAAGGCTGGACACTCCCGGATCCCCATCTATCAGAACGACGACGCTAACGACATCATCGGTGTTATGCTAGTCAAGGTGACATGCAATGCCGCAGCTGCTGCAGTGACTCACCTCGTCCGTGTGACAGTCATTGGTGCTGCTCGATCCAGACGACAACACGCCTGTCAAGGACATTCGCATCAATCGCATCCCTCGTGTTCCCGCACACACATCCCTCTTCGACATGCTCAATCGGTTTCAAGAAGGAAATAGTATGTGACGGGGAACTGTTCCCGCATGTGCTTTAAGCGCCATTCTCACCACTATGTCTTCTCCCACAGGCCACATGGCAATTGTGACAGAGACTGAGGATCTGGATTCTTGTCCTGTGGGCATCATCACACTGGAGGACGTGATCGAGGAGTTGATCCAAGAGGAGATTGTGGATGAAACGGATGTGTTTGTGGATGTGCGCACCAAGCTGAAAGTTGTGCGTGCGCTGAGCACCGCTGTGAATGCCATTGCCAGCAATCGAATGATGGCATTACACGCGGAGCCTTTGCCGTTGCACGCGGATCAGCTACTGTCACCGGGCTCGGCAGCAGAACTGGACAATGAGAAAGGTGCAGTAACGAGTCGGACATCGCAACGAACCATTGTGTCGCGATCGAAGAGCGAGCACCACGACCGCTACCATAATCGTCGCCCTATGGCGCCGTCTGCTACTATAGCTGCACTGCATTCTGCCTGTGTCGCTAACACTGTGTTGTCTCCACCCGGAGCCGCTGCCGGCACGTCACCGCCACCACGCTCGCCTCCGAACGAAAACCAGCCCAGGAGCGGCCTGTTCAAGCTGCGTGTGTCTCAAGACGTGCCAGCAACCAATGATCGTGTTGACGAACCTAGAGCTCTGCGCCGTGGACACTCCCTAAGCGATCTTGGCAAAGCTACCGGTGCTCGTCCACCATCCTAACTATACGCGTCTATCCCTTGTCTGTAGGATGAGGCACCACGCGCGCGCTGCTACTTTTCAGTAAATTCTTTTAAGCATTGTGCATTTCGGCCTACGACAGTGTGATGCAGTGAGAGTGGGAAATGTGCGTCATAGTTATCGTGTGCGTATATGGTTCGTTGGGTTGGCCGGCTGGCTGGTTGGTTGTGGCAGAGAGAGGTGATACTACAAGCGAGGCTTTGCTCGGGCATGCATCCGTCACGCAGCCTACCTCCAAGTACATCAATCATGCTTGTGGATGCGAGAGTAGAATTTGACTACAGATGGAGCCACTTTATCGGCTGTGGCACCCTGTGCTGCAGCAAGGGAAACACAGTATCCCACACCCTGCATATGCGCACTCGCCTTCCTAGCTGGTAAATAGAAACGCAGGTGTATTCCAAAACGATCAATACACCGTAACACGCGCATACAAAGAAGATGAGTGCAAGTAGATACTATCGATACTAGCTGCCTTGCACAGAAAGCAAAGCCACAGTTGGATCTATGCGTGGGACACGCGGACAGACGACACTGCACTTCACGAGCGTAGAAGCTGCTGGCATTTGCTGCATTTTTCATCGGCCATAAGATAGCAGCAAAGAAACCCGGCCGGGAAGCACCAGATCAGCCAGCAGATGCCGCAGAGGGTGAAATCCTTCTGGTAGTTGTGTGCAAATCCGTCGATGCACAGGCCGACACCAGAAGGGGCAGGCATGTGGCCCTGGTTTGGTTGGGAGTACGCCTGCATGGGAGTAGCCGCAGGATAACTGGGGAGAGCGGCGGAGTAGGCTGGTGTGGTAGCGGCAGGGTGTGATTTCTCTGCCATGATCGTGGTAGTGGAAGATGACTATGGCGCACGTGGCGCTGACAATGTCAGGTCATGCTTTGGGCAGACCAAACCATCACACGCACCACTCCTGAGCCAAGATCGGAAGGGTGTTCTGTGGCTGTTTGGCTATTCCGCGTGTTTCAGAAGTGGCAGCGTGTATAAGTGGCATACTTGGATCCGCAATTCACGCCAGCGTGTGTTTAACTACTCTGCTGCAGCAACGCATCAGAGGCGTGGTTATTTTTAGATTTGAATACTTAGGTAGTCGGAAATATGGTGTGGTTGGCTGGAGATACTCAGCAGTGCAAATAGGCACCCACAAACACATGGGGTAGATGCGATTGCTAGATGAACAAACACGAATGCGTCTTGTCGACAGACTTAACACATAGCGGATAGTCGCTTAGTTCTGGAGTGCAGCTGTTTGCTTCTGATCAACACGGCATATTTCGTTTAGCATGCAGGACTACGTAGTGCAAAAGTCTCCAACATTATTGCTCGTTCGTGGAATGGAAGCATCTGGTGGCTGTATGCGTTGTTTATTGCGAACGTGTGCAACCACCGCTCAGGAGGGTAGCTGCATGCTGCGCGAAATGCATCTACGGAAGCGGTCCAGCTCGATAGATCGTAAAGTACGTGTCTCCTTTCAGTCCTGACAACTCAATCTATGACTGATGGGTATATGGAGTACCATGCGCTGCACACGCACCTTGTCCTCAATAGATGGAATGCCTCCTTTGATGCTGTACCATAGGTCGTACGCCTCCACTGCATCATCCGTGGCTGGCCGAATCGACTGGTCATGAATCAATACAGTCATACTTCTCTCGTGGACTTCGTTCATCACAATCAAGCCACTCGCCTCGTTCATTGATGTTGCATCACCAGCTGCCACAGCAGCGCCGCGTGTGTCACCCCCACGGTTTGTTCCCCACCAGCAACGAGTACCTGGAAGCGCTGTCGATACAGCATACCTAACTCTATGTCCATCCAGCACTTTAGACACACTGCTCGTCGGTGAAACCTGTGCATGAGCGTCAATTGGTGTTGCAGCTGATCAGCGAGAAACGCTTACTATACTATCACGAAAACTTTTCAGTATGTCCGCTACTAGCTGTCCGTTGCTGGGAAACTACGGGTATGAGGAATGCATGTCGCTCGATAGTACCAGGCAAGCTAGCCTGTTCTAGCACCACATCAGCAACAAGGAGGAAGTGGCATGCACCCACCTTCAGATTATTGCTGCTTCTGCTCGGTGGCAGCTGCATCATCAATGCAATTGTACGCAAATTATAGCGAGCCGTTTTCACAGCGTTTCCCGCGTGATAAGATTGCGTGTACGAAGGCAGATTTAGCATTGTGATGCACTCGTAGATAGTGTTATGCAACATCGCCATGAACGGATATATGGCGTTTGCTGGTCTGCCGCCAGGCAGTGCAGGCATTTGCTGCATGTGCATGCTGTATTCTCGCAGCATCTCACTGCTTTTCTGAGCATAGTATGCCAGAGCCTTCAGTATGGAGTGCACAAATTCGGGCCGAGGCACTTTGAAATGTGCCCTCACAATGCGCATACACTTACTGCATATCTCCAAGAAGTGCTGCCGTTTTGCGATCAAATCGTTCACACTCTGCTGCGCCAGTGGTGAAGGAGAAAGCGACGATACAGCAGACCCGGCAAACACAGCTGTTACTATCGAGACAGATTCTATTGGGAGTATGTAGGTTCGCATGTACGCAACCAGCTACCTTCGTGAGTACACGACGGGACGCATCCACATACCTTCTTGCTGCCGGCTCCGACGTAACAAGGTTTAGTGAGCTTGGGATCCACATCCCACCAGTGTATCGCTTCGTCTGTCGGCAGGTCACCGTCTTCCGTAGGACCCGGTACCAGCGCGGATAGACGTGTTAGCTTGCTACCATAGATCGCCATTGTGTTCATCAACGGCGTCGACAGCACTACGCATATCACAATCCACACGAGACATTCTAAAAAGGAGGAAGAGGGAAATAGGTACGCTGATCCATGGGTGCCTGTGTAACGTGCAAGTTATGCTCCAGCAGCATGTAGTCCAAAACAATTTTGCTGCGTCCTGCCTTGGCATTGGCATTCTCATCACTGCCAAACAATCTTTTGGAAAGATAGCTCATGTCTGCAGGTGTGACCACAGGTCCGCCCAGCTGTCGCGGAAGTGAGATATGCACGGTGGTGACGCCGACACGTACTATATGATTGGCAAGACGCTAATGGCTACGTCAGGTAAAGAGCAGCAGATACGCGTCTGAAGACTTACCGCCAAGGGTGTTTTCTCGTACTTATGTTCGAAATAGAGTAGGGCGTCATGGCCGCTTTTTACGACATGCAAAGCGCTGTTCAGTTTTTCCAGAGTACGCTGACGTGCGTGCACACATTTGGCACGTACTACGCTTCTATACGCTTTGAGCAGCAACCGGCTCGTCTGGGATATAGGATGGTGTGAGCCACTTCCCCACTCTTTCTCGCCTGTGAGTCGGTGCTGATTGAGCAGTCGCAACCACTTCTGGTCGATTGTGTGATCGGTGGATGCATAGCACGTCTCTTTCATGCGTGCAACCACAGCTAATGCGACTTCCACGTAGTTCAAGGTTTGAGCATGCAGTGTGGGGCGTTGAGCGTGCACGACGTGTACCACAAGCGTCTATTGCTGGTTAGTTCGGCAGCGAGGGAAGACAGCAACCGATTCACCAGCTGCTATGCGTTGATAGTAGGGCCTCTGTGCGTGACTGACTTGTGCGAGAAGACTGGCGTAGTCATCGGTGTGATGGGCAAGATGCGAAGTCGCAACAACAACAGCAACATGGACAAACAGCAGCGACAGCAGCAGCAACGGCACAACGACAACAAGATGCATCGTGCAAAGAGCAACACGTCAAATGGGCGGGTCAACACACGCTTTCACTGCTTGAGCAGCGATATCTTTCAGATGCGAAAAACCAATCGAGCGTGAAATGCTTGTTTAGGAACAAGCGAATAAGCTGTAAACAGCGTTCACATGTGTGCGCCATATGTGTCACCACCATCGCCCACGCTTGCACAATAAGCAATGCGATGCATTGAGTAGAACGACGCTTGCTCGCATCGCACACACACGCACACACACGTACACACACGTACACACACACGCACACACACACGCACACACACACAGTAGCGAAATACATCGTTATCCAAAACCATATTGCCTGCCGCTCTTCGCACGCAGAGTGCACCACCCATATAGAATTCTACATGCTGCCTTTATTTCCTGGCGTGCTACCAGTTATAGTAAGGTTTCGGTCGGTAGATAGGTCGCGTTTCCACCAAGCTGGTCCACACCTTTTTCGTCTCCTTCCATCCACGGATGTCACGTCGCCCGCCACGCCCAAGCGTAGCATCGGTGTCAGGAGGCGGTCGTAGTGTCACAATAAACTTGAGGTGCGAACGCGGTCGGCGCATCTGCCCAAAACTGCCTTTGCCATGGTAACGGATGCCGCGCACATACACACCCTTTCCAACCCATGCTTGCTGAATCATCATTTGGCTCGGATCTGTAACGCCCAGCTGTGCCTGTGCATTCGCACGTGCCATGGTCAACACACTGTGAATACGTTTTGACGGCTTCTTGTGCGAGAACTCCATCTGTTTGATCGCCTCCTGCACATCCAGTCCGGCAATCTGGGACGCGATAAATCGCAGTTTCTGCGGACTGTACTTGATATCCCCAGTAGAGAATGTGGACGACTAGTGACGCGTGAGTGTGCCGCCAGCCGCCAGCATCTCTCTTCACGGACGAGCGAACACACGTGAGCACCTACCACTTTAGCAGACGCTGCGCTTGTCTTCTCGTCTTTTCCCGGTGGCAACGATGTTTCCTTTTCCCCCAGCAGTGCTTGGCTGAAGAGGGGCGACGCGGTGTGCTGTGTCTGCTCTTGTGAAGGCAATGTGTGTGCGCCTGCTCGCAGCACCGGCTGCACCATCAAGTGTCGGCTAAGCCTGCAACCAGAATGCGGATGTGGTGAGCAGCGGACGTGGCGAGCAGTGCGGATGAACGCGTACCGCCAACTTGCAACGCCACACGGCAATAAGCGTGAAAGCATCGAGAAACAACACGGTCGCCACTTTTTCCATCTTCTCCACCCGCGTTCACTGCGTCGCCACAGCGCCACCACGGTGCCGCAGTAAAATGGCTGGCGGCGATGGAGCATGCACATGCGATGTCTCGATGGCTTTTTGACGGACCAAGCACAGCCTGGTCTGTATGAGAATTGCCAGGGAACTATTTCTGAGCAGTGTTCGAGGATGGACAGGTGTACGTATGTTTCTGCCAATAGCCATGTTTAGTGTGGCACGTCTGTGGGATAGGAGCGTGATTGTGCGTGTGGACAAGGGTGGTTTTGTGGAGGCAGTCGTCTTCAGGACACCAAAGTGATGACAAAGGATCCGGGTAGCCACTTCTGTGTCGAAGGGTCAGCGGTTGGGCTTGCACGACCACTGGTCTGTGCAAGCCTAACCCAGCCGTTCGCGTAGCTATGACCTTTTAAACTTGATCTTATCTGATTGGCATGTTACTGTTGCGTGCTGTCTCTTGTCCGAAGCACACATCGATGTGTGGGAGCATGTCTGCCACGGATTGGCGGTGTGTGTGCTTGTTGCTCTTGGCATTGAAGGATCAAGCAGTACGGCATAATGATGTATCAAGGCATGGGCATGTAGCTGTGGCAGCACTGATGGAGACAGTGTGTAACACAGAATAAACGGCGTACACGCACACAAACACATGCAATCCATGTTCAGGCGCACCAAGTCTATTCCAGAGACCGCTCCTCTTGCGCAGATGTAGAACGAAATCTCAGCTACATGTCGCTTCAACACCAGTGCGTCCAGTGTCGCTGGGAAGCGAGTGGGCGAGCTAAAAGGCGTGTGGGCACGGAGGAAATAGCACAAAAAACATCGGATGTGTGACTCCGAGGTCGCTGATAAAGCTGCACGCGTTCGATGGCCGCGTTCGACCGACTGGGCCACGATGCTGGCCAGTACATTCGCGAACAGTTGGTGCAGAGCGATCCAATGCAAATGATCCCAATCATCCAGCAACACAACACGCTGCGGCATGGTAGGCGTGGTGCGCACACGCTATCGTAGAAGACAAGCGGAATAGACGAGACCACGCTGACGTACCCGCTGTTCGATGCATTAGGCGTGTCGCGTGCCACGCTGCATCGCGAAATAATGGAGGCTTTACGCGACGGGCTTCTGCGGAAGCTGGAGGTACAGACATTGTCGCACGCAGAGTATGTGGCGTGTGCGGGTGTGTGTTAGCATATGAGTCCTGCTGACAACGATACGCCGCAACACGCAGGTTCAACCGCTGGGCACTGAAAACGCTTCCGTTAGCAGACGTGGACGAAATGTGCACAGTGCCGTTCACGCTGTTCAAGCTGCATCTCAACTTGGTCAGCGACGAGCAACTTCGTGCTGTGGCTACCTCTGCATGCTATACAGTGAGTAGCTTGCGCTGCTCCTAGTTGCCGAACAAACTGGCTTACGTTGTGTGGTAGCAACACTGTCCCTTGGCGATGAAGCGGCGATTGTGGATGCTGGAGCCGACAATGTTCGTGAACCATGCACGGCCCATTGCACTGCAGTATGTGAACGAGGATACGCTGGTGCGTGGGTGTGTGGCAGAAATGCGCGCCACAGAAATCGCGATGCAATCCAAGAACCGGTATCTATGTCTGTACACGCTGTCGTATACTGATGGGGCGATGCTGGGGACACGGGTAGCCGAATGCATCCATCGGTGGCTGCGCTAGTGGAGATGGTGGGTGACGACGTGCAGGTGTATGCGGCATGCGTACACCTGCTACACGGTATCTTCGCTTCAACGAACGGAGACACACGAGTGGCCATGCTGCGCTACGACTTGTTATTGGCGCTGCATGATGCCGGTCAGCAGGCAGTGTGCGAAGCAGACGCATGTTACCACCTCGCATGGCATGTGGATGTGTGCGTGCGTAGTCAACAGATGGATCCACGCCGTGTTGGCGAAATGCAACGATGTTTTGAGCAGCTGATGGCACACGATGACATGGAAACCACACGAGTGTACGTTATTCTCATCTCCCTCTCTCCCCCTTCTCCCTCCCCCGCTATCCTCTACATTGTCCACTTCATTTCTCATGCATCAGTTGACTGACTGACTGACTGACTGACTGGCCGACTAACTGATGTGGTTGTATGTGTATGTGCCTACGAAAATGGATCACTATCTGGACGAACAGTGAGCTGGTTGTACTGTTGGCTGATCCATTCATCGGTACCACGTTTGCCTCGTTGCTCGTGCGTCAGTTGGCGGATCATATTGCACGAGGCAGCAAGGCGGGCGCCGTGAATGTAGGTTGATCGCAGGAAGCAGGGGGCAGGGTTGCAGCACGCGATGGCGAGGCTAATGCGGGTGCGGGCACTTTCGCGGAACATGCATGTAGAAGGACAAAACAATACTGTGGATGATGCTGATGATACAACTGAGCCTGGAGGCACATCGTATTGTGAACGAGGGGGCCGATCGACCGACTTCGCTATCACACCGTATGCAGGACGAATGGCTACCATCGTTAGCACGAGTCATGCGCGAAGACCACCGCCGTCTGGAGCGGCGACGAGCACGGTCAGAGGACCTCGGTACTGCTGAAATGAGCCAAATTGCGCTGCCTGATCGATTCGTCAGCTACATGGAGAAACACAAAATGCCACGCAAGGTACACATCTCTTGGTCGATGAGAAGGGAAGCGAAAATGGTCAAGATGACCAGAATGGCCGAAATGATCTGTGAACACGCGAATGACGCATGGGTGGGGGAGATAGATTGTAGCGCACTACTTGCTGGACTGTGTATATCGTGAGGATGCAGATGCCCTGCTGCGTCTAATACCGGAGTTTGCTCAGCTGGAACCGCTGGCCGACTTCGCTATCGCAGACGAGTTGTTCCGCGCGATACGACCATACATACGGAAAAACTATACAACGCAGATCCTGGCACCAGAATCGACGATGCGTGCAGCATTAATCGATGGGTTTTTGGTACCGTTGGCGCGGCGGCAGCACTGGTCATCGCACGAGCTGCTGATGGAAATGTCGACACTGGTGCTGCGCGACGCACCCGATCTGACACCGATAGTGGCTGCGTGGATCTACGAGGTAGCAGGCGTTAGCGCGGATGCAGACGCACATCCCGAGGATGCTGCGAAAATGGAGCAGGCGCGCAAGCGATGGTGTGCCGATATTCTGCGCACACTGCTGATGCGCAACACGCCATGGATGCGTGGAAATGCACCGGTTGTATTTGAATGGGCATTCGGAAAGGAAGACGACGATAACGACGACAACGATGAGTAGTATAGTCATGAGGAGTGATTGTGTCAAAGCGATTTCTTATTGCGCGCTGTGTTCACAAAGACACGTTTCAGAGTAAATGCGCTTCTCTCGGGTCATCGCACTTCCTCGTCTTCGATGCCGAGGGAAAACGCAAATGGATTTGACGTCATTGTCCACACCTGTTCATCAATGCACACCTCCGCCAAGAGCACGTCACCAAGAAAAGCAATAAATAAACGAGCATCACATTTGCAACGACATCGTCGGATAGTGTCGTCGTCGTAACGTGCCAGCTCCCACCTGCACGTGGTTCAACGCTGACTGTCCATTCGACTGCTTTCCGTGTGTGGACAGGTCCAAGGATGCGTGCCCTATGGTGCGTCTTGCTGAGCGCGGAGCTGCGAGCACGAGTGGAATTGGCTTCCGAGCCTGCACAATGCTGTTGGGTGGCGCGATGTTCGCGTGGAACCCGCCATTTCCCACATTCTGGTCACTCCACTGGCGTGTATGCGTACGCACTGGCAATTCGCTGTGGCGTGTCATTCCCTGCTGCTCGCTTAATGACAATGGTTTCCAGCGATTTGCACTGGACGGATCCGTGACGCTTCGAAAACGACCCGGCACAGCAGATATACGCGTTGCGTGTTGTGCACTAGCCAGGCCGATGGTTGCGAAACTGTGCATAGTCGAAACGGGCGATCCAATGTTCGGGTTGCGCTCCAGTTCTATCTCCACATCCTCCTGCCACCATTCACGCAGCTCATAAGCCCCCGGTATGTTGTCTCTCGAATCGATGCCCTGCTTATCACGCAGTATTTCATCTAGCGAAGCTAACGCTGCTGCAGTGTCCCGCGCAAGGGACGAAGGGTATCCAGCGTCACTGGACGCGCCACTGCTTTCGGCAACCGAGGTGAGGTCGTACTCGCTGCGAAACGAGTGACCACGCATGTGTCGTCCAGATCGAGAATCCTCGATGGCTCGCACCGCACGGTTGAGTATCCCACGCTCATAGATACAGTCGTAGATTGTCGCCGCGTTGTCACTGCCCGTCTTCGGCTCTTCCGTTAGCGCTTCTGTCACGATAGTCCCGGAGGCAGCAGAGTTCGTTGACGAAACTAGGTCAGCTGCACACATCGGCGGCTCGTAGCTGGTGTAGTCGGTTCTCGGCGAGTGTGCTTGTGACGCTCTGTTCATTTCAATAGCACTGGCGAATTGCTCTTCCGTCATGAATATGCCCAAGTGCTCCTCGAACTTAGCATCGTCGTTCTCCTCCAGATTCAGCATGGACATGTACTGCTTGCCGTTCTCCGTGTTCGCACTGAAGTCCTCGTGTTTCTGCTTGCATAGTATCAATCGCTTTTCCATGGATCGCAGACGCTGCTCGTACTCAGCTGTTGCGGATATCGCCGTTTTGCGCATGACCAGAAGGGTGCGGCGCAGATCCATCATCCCTTTCTCCATTTCCACATGCATGAGTTGCTTGCTCCACTGATCCACACGCAGACGAATCACGTCGTCCAGCAAAAGTTTGATCATCGCTTTGGTGTCATGAGGCGACATGGAGAGCAGAGCGGACATGGCATTCTCATAGCCGAGATCACGCCCAAGCGGGCCATTGCCGCGCTCAATAAGATTCATCTGTGCTGCCTCCAGCCGAAGACCGTGTATTCGCGCAGAGAGAAACGAAGCTTCCGCGTCAATCAGTTCCGCGCGGTCGTCCATGCAGCGTGGTGATTTGAAATCGGGTGGCTGCCCCAGACGCGCTGCTTCGTTCTGCACTAGCAATGCCCGTTCCTCGCACAGCGCCGCCTTCTCTTCCAGCAACTGGCGGTGTTTCAGCATCTGGTCCTCAAGCACCGATACCAGCTGTCGTTTGGCGACAGATAGTCCGATTTCGCGCTCCAAAAGTTGCTTTTTAAACGCAATACGGATGCCAGAAGTGTCAGACGACTCGGCGGATTCCTGATCGACGTGGACACTACTGCTGCCCGCGGAAGCACGCCGCCAGCTAGCCGCACGCTGGTCTCGCATGGTTGTTCGCTTTGACTGACCAAAGCGTGTCATCGGGGTCACTGTGACACTGCGCCGCGCTGCATTCTTTGCCGGAGCTGCATTAAACAGCGTTGCGTTCAACTGTTGCTTGTCCAGCTCCTTCACCAGGATCTTCATTTTGTTCATCGTGATCGCATTCTCCTCCTGTTGGCGCTTCAGCATTATTTTCTGTGGAGACGTGAGTGCGGCTAATACGGCCTACGTGATGCGCGCTTACTTGCATCTCATGCTGCCGCTCTAGCTTCTGCAGCGCTTCGTTGCTCAGCCGCTCACGACGTCGCACTGCTTGCAGTTCCTTCTGGCTAGCAATCGCCACCTCTCGGCTTCGTCCCTCCAGCTCTTTCATCCGTTTAGCCATGCGCAACTTTTCGTTTTTCAGCTGCTCTATGGTGGTCTTCATGCTGCGCGCCAGATGCTGACTTTGCTTCTGTGTGGAATCCGCATAGCGCGACGATTCAACATTCTCTTTGCGAAGCCCAGAGATCTCATTCACCAGTGTCCGCAACTTCCCCTCGTACTGTCCACGCACGTCTGGTGACAGCTTGTCTGCTCCAATAGGGCCGCATCGTCTTAGTATCTCATCCCGCTGGCGCTCCGACTGCGTGACACGCTCTAGCAGACCGCAGATCTTTTGCTCATACTTTTCCACCAGCATGTTCTGCTCAAACCGCATATCCTCCAGCTCGGCAACCAAATCCTCTTTCACCAGCAGTGCGTGCTGCAAATGCTCAATCTGATGCATCAGTCCTTCTCGCATCACAACACTGTCGTGAATGCGTTGCAGCATATCTTCTAGATACTCGTCTTCGCTTTGCACAGCCGGATTGAACGGTGGGATATCCAGACTCTTTGATTCCGCACGCATATCCCGCAGCTGCGCAGTCTGAGACAAGGGGAGTGTACGTAGAGATGCGTTGCCATTAGCCATCACATTAAACACCTCTGCATCCTCGCCGTCATCGTTTCTCAGTGCCGCGGAAGTGCGAGGTCTGCTTGGTGTGGTGTTGTCGGAGTAGGGGCGAGACAAGGGCGGGACCGTGAGTAGCAGCTCGCCCTTGCACTCTACATCCATGATCTGTGGCGTGGGAATACGCTGCTCGCGACGCGAAGCCCATCCGCCCACTTCCAATGCCGAATGTGTTCGGCTTGAGGTGGGGGAAACGTTAGAGCCCGGACCTCGACTTTTCCCGGTCACCTCACGCCAATACGCCACTTCGTCTTCTGCGTCGCGAGCTCGCAGCTCCAGTTCGGTGATGCGCTGCACATAATGCTTCACCACCGGATCAATGCGCTCGTTATTACGATCTTCCTCGTTTCCGTGTGACGGAGTGACAACCACGACATCTGGCAAGCCGATAGTCGGTTCCTGGAGCGCGTGCTCGTGCGCACGCTCAAGCTGCAGTGTGTCTCGTTCGCTGCGCGCCTCAATCACCTCGTTCACCAGCTCTTGTATACGTTCGCGAAGCCGGCCTGTTTCAAATTGGCTTTTGAACAGCTGCGCTTCAAGATGCGCTCGTCGACCGTCATCAGGACCGCCAATCTCATCACTGATCTGAACCTTCTGTCCACCCGCACTACTTTCCGACGCATGACTACGCAGCAGTTCCAGTTCTGTTTGCAACCGCGCCAGCTGCTTCCTTAGGCGAGCCACCTCGGCAGCTGTGACTGCCGGATCCTCTACATTGACACGCGCACGATTCTGAATCTTCCGTGCGCGTGACGCGTACCGCAGCGTGGACAAGGATTCGGCGAAATTGGAGTCCGCTGGCGAGATGCACGCAAGCATTAAGGTTTGACTATGCCGGGGAGGGGGGTGAGCACACCGACTGTTCATCGACAAGCGGCATTTGCGCTATGTGTATAGACGCACCTACCTGTTTCCGCCCAGCGAGTCTTGCAGAAGTCGCGTCAGCTTGGAGTCACGATACGGCACATGCACCTCCTTCTTCCCACGGGCATTCGCGCGATCCACGAGAGAGGAAATAACATTACCCAGCGCCAACAGACCAGAGTTAATGGAAATACCCTCCTTCTTCCGATGCCCGGTGGCATTCGTCTTCTTCAAACGCTCTGACCCTGCCAAGTCCACGAAGTGGAACTTCGACGTGACAGTCTCCATAGGACGCACTTTGGGCAGCCGTGCCTGCTCATAGGTGACGGATTCGGTAGCCAGTGTCGCGGTAGTGTCCGTTGGGTGCTCGTCGTTGCGGCAGTCATTGTTGGCACCATTGTCATCTTCCGGCTGCTGATGCGGCTGCTCTTCCGGCGGCACGGATGACACGTCGTCGGTGTTCACTGCGGTTGCAGGGGCGTCTGTGTCACACTCGTTGTCGAGGTCGTCACCGGGCAGTGGCCGTCGTTGTGTCAGTTGTATGGAGAACACGGCGTGGGACCGCGAAGAAGTCAAGTTCATATCGGTGCTTCCGGTGGTACGACACAGACTTCCTTTGCGTAGCAGCGCAAACAGCTCCTCCGGGCTCTGCACCAACAAAGCACGCACCCCCACCCATTCAATGCCACCTGTGCGTGCATCCTCACGAATATGAGGCGCACGCTCGCCATGACGGCGAGGAGGCGCCAACAAATCAATCAGTTCTTCATTATAAAGCTCAAGAAAGGAGCACCGAAGCTCAAACGCAGCGTCAGGGTAATCTTCAGTCATGCGTGTTAACACGGAGTACATGTAGCGTACCGCGCGCGGCACCACTCCCTCGTGTTCGTCATTGACACCGGTGTTCAAGCCGGTGCCCATACTGTAGGTTTTTCCACTGCCGGTCTGCCTACACGCAAGAATGACGCTGCGGGGATACAGGCAGGGCGCAGGCCATACCCATAAGCAAGCACAGTGGCATTATATCCGTCAAGAAACCTGTCCACCAGCGGCTGCACCGACTCGACAAAGAGGAGCTCTTGCGAGCTGTCTGGGTCGTGCACGGCGTCGAACGCGAAGGAGCGATCGGCACCGACCAGGACTTCTGGCCGATCTGCGAGACACATGACACATTCGGCATTGTTCGCCAACAGCTCATTTGCGGAGAGAGGACGAACACGAAGCGCCACTCTAGCGCGGCAGGGGTGAGTGTAGGCGATGGAAAGAAGGCGCAGGAACGCTTCGCGTGCTTACTGGACGGAAGAAGCAGCAGCAGCAGTAGCCATGGCCAACACCGCACACAGCAAGAAGTCGAGACAGAGCGAGACGAGAAAGAGGAGAGGGAGGAGAGGAGAGGGAAGAGGAAGCGGCCGTCACTTGCAACAGCGGATGGCGTGTGTGTGTATGCTCGGTGAAGTGGAGGAAGTCAGTGAAAAAACACAGTCCCCCTCAAAGTCCCACCGTCTGTTGTGGCCAGCGTGATGCGGCGACAGAAGACTGCAGTAGAAGGCTGCGTATTTGCAGTCAACGTGGACACGCTTCTTGGACGGCATGGCTGATACGTTGACAGAGCGGCGACGAGGAAAGAAACGGTGACATCGCATGTGCGACACCAAGGCATTCTGCAACCACACCTGCTACAAACAGTTGATTGTTGATCAGCAGTGCCAAAGAAATCAGCCAAGCAGCAGTAATGCCTCTCTGAACCAGGGCCATGGCCCACAGCAGGTGCTTCCGCTGTCTGCAGCACCAGCAAGAAGTGTTCTCTCACTGTGGTGCCTTCATTGCTTGACTGCCTGGCTGTTGCCGTGGCTGGCTGCACGCGTGGATGTGACTTTTGCAGTTCTATTTTATGCAGTTGTGCGTGTGTCTGCTGCGCGCGGCACCTGTCTTTCTGATGTTAAGCGTGTTGGCTCTCGTACTTGCTTCCTCCACCTACGCTCACTCCTCCGCCGAGATCGCACCACCCGCCGCCTTCCTCACCCCTGCCCACACCATCCAGCCAGACTGGAGCATGTTGTGGCGCTGTCAGCTCGCTCCCCAAGTGGCGTCATTGCACGCTGGCACGCTGGCGTCGCCGCGGGTACTGCCCACGCACACTCTCGCCGTTGCATACACACTGCCAAGCGAACAGACAGCCAGCTGCTGCAATGCGTCGATGCTGGTGCATACGGCGCCTCATAGCACGAGGCATCTGTGGTCGCTGGACTTGCAGACACACCCGGTGCAGTTGCCGCAGCCTCGTTTCACCGCTGTGTTGCTGCCCCACTAGCCACTTCTAGCGAAGCGCTGTTTATTTTGTTGTCGTTGTTGCTGCTAGTGTTGCTACTGCTGCTGGTCAGCTTGCATCTAGCGCGCATACACACCCGAAGGTCAATGAACTTGTTTGCACTCTTTGCCGGTGGTGTGGGTGAATGCTCAGAGTGGCGGTGTGGCGACAACACCGACAGCAGCACGGCTAGCACCACGCCTCGCTGCTGCACCGTTTGGTCTTCCTCGAAAATGACCGCTGTCTGTTCCCACGACATCCTTTACCACGGGCTGTGCGCCGTGTGCGGCGCTGATGTTTCTCGGTTTGTGTGTGCATATCTGTCTCCCTGCTGAATGCACCAGCCTAACGAAGCTGGATCCCGGCTTACGCATCCTCCACGACCGCGCTGACTTGACCGTCTCTCGCGAAGTACACACCCCTTCACTCCTCGACCCACCTACCCGCCCGCTCACGCTCCACCAAGATGGCTGAGAAGGAGGCGCACGAGGAGAAAGAGCTGCTGCTCAAGCAGCGCAGACTGGTCCTTCTCTGCGATTTAGACCAGACGCTCATCCACGTTGACGTGGACCCTACCATCCGTGAATGGAAATCGGATGCAGGCAATCCAAACCACACCATACTACAGGTACCCGTCCCGCAGCCCTAACCGCAGGTCTGACCCCGTGGTGTCCCAGGATGTCATTGAATTCACGCTACGTGACCACCACACCTACTTCCTCAAGCCTCGGTCTGCTCCCACCTGTCTATATGCGCGGCTCACTCGTGCTTGCAATCCCCGCTAGTCCTGGTGTTGTGGAGTTTCTCAAACGCGCAAACACCATGTACCAACTGCATGTGTATACTATGGGCACGCAGGAATACGCACAGCGTGTTGCTACATTTCTGGATCCTGATGGCAGTCTGTTTGCTGAGCGTGTGCTTCACCGCGAGGCAAATGAAAGTATGCTGCTCCCACTTATCTCCGTCGCTGCACCGCAGTCTCCTGGCACCGCAGTCTCCTGACACCGCATACAGGCCTAGTGGAGAAGACCATCGAGCGTCTGTTCCCCATCAACGCTGATATGGTGGTGGCCATGGACGATCGTGCGGATGTGTGGAAGTTCTCGGAGCATCTTCTGCAGGTTCGGCCTTGTAAGTCGCTGCGTGTTCCGCGAGGCTGTTCTGAACAGTATGCGTGGCGCATGATCGTGTAGTTCGGTTCTACCCAGAAGTCGGTGACATCAACAACCCGTACACCCAGCCTCGACAACAAGCAGCGCACCCTCCTCAAGCCGCGTCTGTGGATGCAAATGTACAGATAGCAGTCGCAAGGGACGAACACATGCACTCTTCTTATCCCGAAGATGAATCAAACACTGCCGAGCAAATGCGAGAACAAATTGTGATTGAGCTGGAGTGTGGGCGCCAGCTGCAACGCCAGCAGCTAGCACAGGGCCAGGACCGCCCAGTGCTGGTGGACACGGATCGCGAGCTGCTTGAGGTGACGCTGAAGGTGCGAGCATATACGCCCTCCGCGTCTGTGCACTCACATGCCGCCCATGCTTCCACAGCGGTTAGAACACGTGCACCAACAGTTCTATGCTCGTTTCGATAAATTCCACAAAGCCAAAGTTCCTGTGCGTGGTTGCAACGCGGTGCGGTTGTCGGCTCATGCGTGCGTGCGTGCGTGGTTAGGTTCAAATTGCTCCGCTGCGGGAGTGCACGCTGCGAGGATGCACACTTCTGTTTAGCGGTCTTATCCCCAACAATCTACGAGCATGGGAGTACGTGGGACGGGTGGTGTGCGGATCAGGCGGCATTGGCTGAAGCGCGAGTGTTTAGCTCCTCATGGTGGAAAATGGCCAAATGGCTTGGTGCAGACTGCGTTACCAAACTCACCCCTGAAGTCACGCACCTTATTGCTAAATCGGTCAGTTCAACCACGACCCCGCACACGCAGTACGACTTACTGTGTAATCATTTTGGGAGTATCCAGAATAGAACCACGAAGGCACACGAGGCCCAGCGCCGCGGAGGCATCTATGTATTGTCAGAGCGATGGTATGTAGTGCTGCGGTCATAGCCTCTGCCCTCGACAGCACATGTCTGACGGCAATGCCTTCGCGACTAGGCTTAAAGAGTGCGCGGACACATGGACACGACTGTCAGAGCAGCCGTATTTACTGGAGGAAGATACCGGTAATAGCCCATGCGTGTGCATCTGGCTGACTCTGACGGCAATGGCTGACGCGGCGAGCAGGCAGCGAACAGCAGAAAGGGATGCCTAGGGGAGTGACGTCTATGTCAAATCCGCCACCATCGAGTGGTGCGCCTTTTAGTTTGTCACAGACTGATCCTGTGAGTGAGGACATTCCTAAGCGCGAGGATAGCAATAACGGATCGCCACCCGTATCCATTCTGCCCTCGCCACCATCGATGTCGCTGCCCTCGCACTCGAGAAAACCGTATTTAGCGATGCGGGTGCGCTTGGCGCCAAGCGCGGAGACTTCTGGCGCAGATACCGACAATGAAGTGCAGATGCTTTCACCGCGGCCATTTTCACAGGAAGAATGGGTGGAATTAACAAAGGAGGTGCATGATACAGGCTTAGACGACGAGGACGAGGCGTTCCTTCGCGAACTAGATTTATCGGACGACGACGATGACGACAATGATGACGACGACGACGACAACAACAACGACGACGACGACGGTGAAAGCAGTGCTGCCGGGAATGACGAGCGAGCGGGCAAGCGGAAAACAAACGTCGCCAGAAAAGGGATGGACAATGCACGAAAACGACCACGAGACTCGGACGATGACATGTACGTTGCGTTTTGCCTGGGTGGCGATGTACGCCGAACCCGCTAACACCGACGCAGATCGGAGGAAGATGCTAAATTGCTGGTGCAGCTGAAGAAATCAAACTATCCGCAGAAGCGAGCCACCGGACCCTCGCCCCTAGGCCGATCGCCACTGCTGGCTATGGAAGGAAACAGCAATGATGACAGCGCTGTGGACGACGGGGGAGAAGACACAGAAGCTGGAGACGAATACCGCCGGGAAGAAGATTGGAACGAAGATTTGGAAGACTTGGAACAGGATTTGCTCACGGGTGCGTAGGCATACGTGCATGTGGCCAAACCATTAAATCTGTACTTTTTCTATCGCTCACAACTGCTATTTCCTATTTCCTCGCGATGCCAATATTGATTCGCGAACCAATGATGCTGATAGTGAACATGGCCAGCAAGCCGGCAAAAAACACAGCTGGTTTCTGCCACACCGCCATCACCGGGTACTCGTAGTAGATCTGAAAATGTTAGTTGTCGTCAGCTCTAGTCCCAGCCCAGCCCCAACGCCACTGCTCGTTTAACGCAGAGGGAGTTGTACCAATACAGGAACAGCCAGTTCGGCTACAGCGTTTTCCCGAGTCAACTCCACGACATGGCGACCGGTGCTATCCATCCACGTTCGTGTGATAGAATGCGTTTCCCGTGCGTCCATGCCTGGCGGCTGCTGGACACGTACTGCTCGCGCACCTTCTGGGAGCAGCACACGAAGCATCACTTGATCCATTTGCCAATCACGTAGCTCGTGTTCAGCCTCAGGGATGAAGTTGACGCGTAGCAAGAAACCGTTTCGATGGTGTTGGGGTACCCGTTGCAGGACATCGGCTAGCGGGTGATTGTACCCAAACTCGCCTGTATAGTTCCAGCCACCAAACATGGGAAAGCGCGGGATCAGCTCCAGTTTCTGGTAGGACTCTGTTTTGGACTTGACGACGGTGCTCAGATGAGAGGTGGTGACGTTGCCGATACCGTCGCGATAGTACACGTCAGCGGCAGCGACAGGCAAATGGAAAGGAATGCGTGTCAGCACAGCCGTTTTATCGAGCTGTCCGACAGTCTGCATGTGAAGCAAGCGTGAAAACTGGCCGTCCAGCCTGTGACGCGGATGTGAGTGAGAGGTGGGTAGGGGAACACGCATAGGAAGTGCGCACTGCTGGACACTTACGCGACACCGCTATGCTGTATGGCATACTGATTTTTTACGGAAAGCCGATTTGACAAGTGACTTGCTTCAAGCTCACGAACCAGACGTGCAGTTATCGGAGCACGGTTCTGCAGGTAGCGCAGTTGTATGTGCTCCTCACGATTCGGTTGGATATCTACGTACGGACCGTAGGAGATGGTATTGCCTAGCCGTTCCACCGGTGTAGGAGCAGTGGAATGCTCGTCCAGAGTGTTGGGGAATCTACGCGCCCGGGTGAGCAGGATGTGAGGCGTGGTTTGGACTACTGGATCACAGTCTTCTGGCTGACCACGCTGTAGGGCGAGGTGAGGTATGCGCTGAGTGAGGTGCGCAAGTGCTGGGCGTCCTGTTGAGCAGCACGCTGCGGATACGGCATCAATGCGTGCGCATGCACTGTTTCTATGCGCACTTTGACATCGTCGCCGGCACGCAGCTTTTTTGCCAGCTCTATGGAGTACACGTCCTTGTTGCTATACGCGTCAATCGAGAGAGACAAAGTGACCAGCTGACGCTTACCCCAGCGGAGCAAGCCGTTGATAACGAAGGACCTTTTTCGATTCAGCGTCAGAGGGAAGGAAGAAGGCGACTGGGTAGTCGGCGAGGACGTGAGCGGTAAAGTGGCCAACTGTGTGAGCCTCATCGTTGTGGAGCTGCAACACGGTTTGTTCGCGCAACACATTTCCGGTTAAATCAACGTGCCGAGAAGCATTCGAAACGACAATAGCGGCAGTGTAGGGAAGGAGGGCACAGGCCGCAGCCAGAAGCAACGCGCCGCACGACATGGCGAACGTGACGAGAGAACGACACACTTTCGCCTGGGATTTTGAGTGCGCGTGAGGGGTGTGCCGCCACATCCGTCCTGCCACAAGCTGTGTGCGCGTGCTGGATTGGGAGAAGCGTGTGGGGGTGCAAATGGATGGACAGCATACGCTGGATGGATGTGTGTGGCGATGGTGGAATGGCTGTGTATGTGTGCAAACAATACACATTCCGCCAGAACAGACGCTTGCCAAACAACCGAAACACAAACACACCAATGGATACAGTGGCAGCAACAGCAGCAGCGGCAACAGCGGCAACAGCAGCAGCAATCCTTCCAGCAAACGTGTGCTTTCAAACATGTGTGGCAGTGCTGCGTTTCACCAGTGTCGCCTCTCCGCCGAGTGGTGAAAAAGTTGTTTTGAATCGATTCCATGACAATCGCAAAAACAGCCCAACCACGGCGCTGGCTGTTTGGCGCTGCGGTAGGCTGCCTGGAACGTGTCGCATATGCTAAGCAATGGCTCGCAGCTGCGCCAGGTGTTTCCAGTTGGTTTGCGCCAGCCATCCGCTCCTCGGCGCGTCCTTTCCTCGTTCACCCACGCTTCCACTCTCTCCTCCGCTCCCTCCTCCGACCCGCACTCCTCGCCATTTAACACGGATCTTACTCTGACAGCCATGCTTCGTGCTGGTGTGCATCTCGGCCACCATACGTCGCTCTGGAATCCCGCAACCCTTCCCTTCATATACGGTGAACGTCACGGCTTGCATATCCTGCATCTGGAACAAACACTCGCTTATCTGCGTCGCGCCACCATGCTCACAAAAGAAGTTGCGTACCGCGGTGGTGTTATTCTGTTCATAGGCACGCGGCCTATCATGCTCAATGCGATGTCTGACGCTGCCCGACTCTGCAGTTCCTACTACGTGAACCGTCGCTGGGTGGCTGGCACCATCACCAATGCGTACAAGTTTCGATCAGAAGAGTTGGAGACAGATGAAGCTGCTTCGCTTGATGCTGAGATTGACCAAGAGCTTGCGAAGAAGGAAGAACTGTCGGATCAGCGATCGGATCAACGGTCGGGCCAGCGCCGCGGTCAGCAGACAGAGAAGGATAGCCAATCGGATCCGCAAAAGGACAAGCCTAAGCAGAAAGTGTGGATCCCCGATCTGATGATTATATTCAACATGCGTGAAAATGAGATTGCGCTAAGAGAAGCTGCGCAATATGCCATTCCCACCATTGGGCTGGTGGACACAGACTGCAATCCGCACCGTGTCACCTATCCCATTCCTGCAAACGACGATTCCATCACTTCCATCGAACTGATTGCCGGCATACTGAGCCGTGCAGCACGACAAGGCAAAGATGAACGCGACGCGTGGATAGCCGCGCATGAGCAGTCGCAACTGCAAAAGACCAAGCGATAGCATTTCGTTCAGCACGAGGCCCATCCATCCCCCTATAGCCAAATAAATTTCATACATTGTGCGGTTTATTCTGAATGCTGTTGTATGCATTTCTAATGGTCGTGCCAATATGATTTGATAATGATAAAACAGCGCCACTTTCGCTGCCCTGCCAACCAGCCGGTCTTGTTCACTGCTTGTTCGTTGCCTGTTCCTTACTTGTGTGTTTGCGATCCGCCTGCCTGCTTTGCTTCGCTGATCTCTGTCTGCTCCGTCTGTTTACTTTTTGGCCGCTTTTTTGCTCGCTTTGCTGACCTGTCGAAAGATGACTGAGTGAGCGAAAGCAGGATAGCCATGGACCGCGTCAAAGGCCTCGTGCTTCGTTCCATTGATCCTACCCTCGATGGAACCACTGCTAGTTTAGGACGTCAGCCTCCCTCCAAAAAAATGAACATCGCTAACACCGTGCTTCCATACCTGAAACTGGCACCAGACGTGTGGATCAGGGTGCTGTACCATATTGATGCAAATTGCCATGACCACTACGCAGTAAACACGGAGAGACGCATCTTCGCCCTCCCGTCCAACAGTGGGGTGCCCGCTGATGAAGACAAGCGACTGGCGTTCTATCTGCCCACACACCTGTACACACGGTTCATCTTTACCGATCCACACAGCTATCCCTACACTTCCTGCTACCTTCCCAGACTGTTGAACCATGCCATCTTCCCTCCTCCCTCGCCCGACGACATAGTGCGCGTGGGTGCGATGCATCTACTTCACACTATAGCGGAAAACAGCAACTATTCATTATCACTTGCCGAGCTCCTGGCGAGAAAGCGACCACAGACGTGGGAGTGGTCGTCGCTGAACACCATTCCTTCCATCGATGAATTTGACAAGTACAGAAAGAATGCTAAGGACGATCACTTGCCATACCATGGAAAAGCGATCTCTCTCCAGACGACGTCATCAAATCCTCGCACTTCCGTCTGCCGATGGCACTGTTTGCTGGAAGACATCTCAGTAGCTATTGCTTTCGGGTCATGACCGCCGTCATACACAGAATGGAGCACTTCACCATCCCCAATGCTGTGGTGCTGGTGGAGAGTATAAACGATTTTCATGGCACTGAGTGGCATTCCTTCATGGATCTTAACGAATCGATTGTAACCTGGTTCAGAGGGGAGCTCCCAGATGTGCCCTTGGAAACATACAGCAGTGCAGACGACTTTGTCACGCGATTCCTGGTACCGCAGCTGGAGGATTTGCATCGCCGCCTTAAGCAGACAGTATCTCAGATGTTCCAAGCATGTGAACCAGAAAGAATGCAGGGAGCAAAGCCGTGTCGTGAGATGCTTCTGCAGGCTAACTATGGGAGAGTGATTCGTGGGTGGGTCAAGCGTGCGAAAAGGACGCCGGTGCTGAAGGACTGCCCAGCGTTCATGGCGATCATACTGTCCAGGGGCACGCAGGACATGGGCAGTGTGGTGGCGAGCAGGGAGGGTTGAGGAGAGAGCGTGTATGGTTGTCTGGGTGATCTGTGTCTCTGTGTGGATGTGGATGTGGATGTGGATGCAATGTGTGCAACACCGGTGTTAGCTGGCTGACAC
>QZWT01000141.1:0-28661 GCA_004114315.1 Cochlonema odontosperma | reverse complement strand
ACTGCCCGACACCAACTGTCCTCCACCTGCTGTGAACTCGACTCTACCAACAACCTCACCATAACCCTTCAAAATAGATAGCATCACCCCAGTCTCGAAACTCCAAATCCTCACTGTCTTGTCGACGCTGGCAGAAGAAAGGTACTTGCCACAGGAATGTTGTGGGCTTCTAATTATGGAGAAGTCAAGTGTTTTGTTGTTTCGTCAGATGGACTGCGCATTGCTTTCGGGTATCGATGAGGGGCCGCACAACTTCAGGATATCACTACTCCATCGCCTAACCTAGACTTTCAAGCTCATATCGGTGATATATTGGACATTGCTTTCTCTCCTAACTCCAAATGGATTGCCACGTCCGGCAGTGATACCACAGTAAGGGTATGGGATGCAACAAATGGCGCACTTATCTCCGTCCTGTCCGGTCATAGCCTTGACGTCGATGTTGTTTTGTTTTCGCCGGACGGTTTGCAAGTTTCCTCAGGAAGTCGCGATGGCACGGTGCGACTTTGGGACTTGACTTCGACGTTGTCCAATGCTGAGCAGCAGGGGTATTCTGGTAGGGTCGTTGCGGTAGCCTATTCACCCGACGATGAAACCGTTATAACTGGGAGTGAAGATGGAAGCGTGCGACGATGGTGTTCGCTCTGGGGAATTGAGGATGGTCGTGTCCTTGAATTGCCAACTGGAAAGGTGAAACTGATGGTGCTATCTCCGGATCGAACTCAGGTCGCGACTACTAATTCTGAGTCGACGATATGCCTAAGGAATCTTCAAACCGGAGAGCCTGGACCTATCCTCGATGGCCATAGTGACGATGTGCTTGCTTTCGCCTACTCACCTTGTGGTCGTTGGATCGCTTCTTCCGGTCAAGATAACTCCGTTCGACTGTGGGACCTGCACAATGTCGAGAAAGGACATGTTCTCGTCAAGGCGGATACCACCTCTCGCCCTATATCCGACCTCACGTTCACTTCGACTAGCCATCAACTCGCCATCAGCGACTTGAGTGGTGTGGTTCGTGTTTACGACATTCAAACACGAACCCTCCTGAAGACGATTACCTTGGAGGGAATGGAAGCTTCAACTTTGACCTATTCGCCAACCGACCAGCTGCTCGCAATTCGCACCGCCAACCGAAACTCAATCCATCTCTGGGATCTGGAGAAAGATGAGTCGGTTGTCCATCTGGGACTGAGCGATGCTGCTTCTGAGGGTGTGAAATGTATCGCCTTCTCACCCTGTGGTAACTGGATCGCTTCTGGATACGCCGGCGATAACCCTGTTCGTCTCTGGCATCGTCGTCGTATTCAATCAGGAAACTCAATGGAGAAGGATCAGGTGGAATCATGGAGGAGTGTCCCCATGCCAAAGGGATTTTTCGACACCGTCACCAGCATCACATGGAATCCCGTCAAGCCCCTCGAGATTGTCACCAGCTCTCAGGATCGTTCTGTTCGTGTCTGGAGGATCCTGGACCATCGTGATGGGAGACATTTTACTGTGCGCATGCTGTGGGGCATCAACCTTGGACGACTGCATATGTCGGGTTTGGTGATTGGGAATGTGACTGGTCTTGAGCCTGTGTATGGAAGAGTGTTGGTCGAGGGAGGTGGTGTTGCTGAGTCTTGCTCTGTGAAGGAGGGAACACCAGTCTCCGAGAAGTAGACGTTGTGAAGGAGATTCTGCACTGACAAGGTCAGGGGAGCAGTCAATAATAAACATTTGCGTTCCTTCATTTGAACATTATTGATCGCAGGTGTGAGGAGGACAAATGGCCTGGCTGATGATTTATTTGTCTCGTTTGTGGATGATCAGTTATGAAGTGATGGATGGTGAAGTAACGGAAATTGTCAATGGAGCTGCTCACAGGGGACGGACGACACATGAAGAAAGAAGGCCCATCTACTTTGATTCAACTCTGTCAAAGCTCGCCTTGCAAAATGGCGCACACTTTAAATTTTTCATGTTTTAAGCACATACAGAGTTGGGGTACTGGTGACGAGTGTGAGGAGGAGCCAAGTAGATCATGGTGACCCATGCGGTGCTCTGAAAATCAAAGGTCAGGTGAGAAGTAAAGAAGAGAAGGAAGGAAGAAAAGAACGACTGAGTTCCTTGCTTTTGCACATTCTTCTTTCTGTTCATTTGCCGTTCTTACTTTACTTCCATTCGTCATCCCCTTCGCCTCTCTTCTCTGCCTCACCCTCATCTCTCACATGCATTGCACCCTTTGCGACCAGTCTCATCTTCACTCAACATCTTCCACTCAGCCGTCGTCTTTTGACAATGCATCACCGCATGCGGAATCAACACTACCCTTGAACGGACATTCACCGCACAATAGACCCACCTTGACGTGGTTCTCTGCGCTTTTTCATATACACCCAGAATACTACATCAACCACAACACACAATACAGACGCACGTCTTTTAGGTCGCTTATTCTCTGACACCCTCTTTCTTTGGATCAACACCATTCAGTTGATAGTCCCCCACCCACCATCCACCTCGTACCCTTTGGTCTACCATGAACGAGGATACGATTTTAAAAAAACAAAACGGAATCAACCATTGTCTGCAAACATGAGTTGGAGTCTCCGCTGGGCTCAAAGGCGAGGAGTGATTATCTATCATTTTCAGACTGGCGTTGGGACATACTTCACTTCTCTCCTTCCTTGTCTTTCTCCTTTCCTCCCTTCCTTCAGCCGCAAAGATATTCTACATATACTATAGGAATAAGCGAGTTTGCCCCTGCAACGTGATTTACGCACTTTGAATCATTCTCCGAGAGTGTCTCATTTTTTCCTATGTGATTTTTATTTTTTTTATTTTTTTTTGGTTTCTGATTCTTATTCTCTCTGACATCCTTTCTCCTTCGTTGCTGCTTGGTGCTGCAGGGTATCTATCACGTACTCTTTGCTTTCTTTCCTCTTTTTGTTGCACCTCCTTATCCCCTTTCTTCCCTCCACAGTTACCCTTGCACAGATCACAAATACCTTTCTATCTTCCCACGATTTCTGCATCATCATACTACTTTCTCTATTATCCCCTAGATTTTCTATGGATATGGGCAGCTCTGTGGATCTTTTTACCATAGCGCCTTTGTCTACCGATGATGTTAGCCGTGTCATACCTGGGTTGTACCACGAGTAAGTCCAAGTCTTTCTCTGCGCTCAATGCGGTGTGTGATGTGTGCTATGATTTGTTTCGATTGTGTGTCTGACTATGCATTGTTTGCTCTGTCTTCCATTACTTTCTTCATATTTCGTCTCTTTGTTCTTTTTGGTTTGTGTAGTGCTGCTTTTACGTGTTTGATTTCCGCAGGCCTTGGGCTCATGGCGCCTGAGCGTCTGAGTCTGGGTCATGGTTAGTATCCTCCTGCAATGATTCGTTAGGATGTGATCTGCGGTGACAAGAGCGAGAAAACGAAACGTGGTCGAGGTAGATGTCGACTTCATTTTGGCTGGCTTCATCTCTGTTTCTGATTCCCTTATGCACTTATTTCCTTCCGTTACATTCTCTTTTTGATCTGCCTTTTTCTTCGACATCCCCTGTACATTGGTGCAGATGGAGATGGACAAGGACGTTGTTTTTCTATGATATCCTTTGACCCAAGCGGTGGCATTGTCACCTTCATTGCTTCTCTTATTCAACTGTTCCTTTTGTTTTCCCTCCTCATCACTCCCTCAACTCATTTTTTTCTCTTCTTTAATTTCTCTAATATTATCCTTACCCCTTTGCTCTTCCTCTTTTATGTGGTTTGTTTTTTTTCTTCTTTCCCTAAAAAACTTCCAAGTCGTTTCTCTAAAGTACACAGGCCACGGGCAACTGTACATGTCATTTGTTTCGAATCCTGAAGGCGCATTTCTGTACTTTGGTGAATGGTAGAGGTAACTGCATATAGATTGATAAGATCGATTTGTTGGGCGTTCCTTTGTTATTGTGTTCGTCAACAGAAGTGAATATGTTTATGTCTATAGGTATTGTACTTGGCCGGATGGCTTGATCGCATATTGATCGGCACTCTATGAGGCATCCCATTTGAATCACTGCCATTCAAAAAAAGGTTTGTCCCTTTCATGCACTGTGATGATTGGTACTATTTGTCTGCCTCCTCGACTTCTCTGTCACCACACCTATGTTCTCTCTTTCTTTCCACATCTCCTTCATACATTCTGACCCTACTGGGAGTGATCGCAGTTGACCAAATTTTTTTTTTAGGAATGACTCAGATGAATGAAAAGTTAACAAAGGTAAGGGTGACGAAGAGACGCGAGGAAAGGACGAGAAAAAAAAAGTAGCGTTACCATGTCGACCTTTCAAGGGCATAGTACCTTTTTTGTACCCTCCTTCATTTTTCATTCAAAAAAAGATGGAACGCGCCGTGGACAAACGCCATTTTCTCAAAGAAAAAAAAAATATGGGCAGTTGTCTACTTTGAGCACTGTTCCGGCCTTATAGTAAAGCCTAATTTGTAAATTGACGCAGCTATAGGCACAATGAAGTGGCCATTTCAGAGTAACGTTCGATGAGCATCGTCGTCTCTATTTCGTTTCTCATTCTTTTACGTAGCACCATCCTTTTCTTAGCTTGCCTCTGTCTCCTCCTTTCTCTCCTTCTCTCCATCCCTCCTTTCCTTTGGTAGCACAAACACTTTTTCGTTTTTCGTTTGTTTTCACACTCCGATGTCAGCTGCGGAGAGTAACAGCTACCCTCTTTCATTGCCAAGACAACGACATCTATAACAAAAGGAATCATTTTAGATTTGATACGGATCTCTTTCTTATTTCACAACGACACGCCGATCTCACCTTATGCCTGACACTGTCTATCATGAGACCGAGAGAGAGGGCTGCAAAGACATGAAAACTGGCTGCGCTGCATGTACTTAAAGCAGTCCTTTGTCCTTGCCAAAGACAAAGTGTTACTGAGTAGAGAAGATTTTTCAATGGCGCCCTTCTGCAAAAATCATGGATCATCCATTCCGCAATCCCCGCATTCTTCCTACGACAAATGACGACGTTACAACACCCATCAAGTTCACTCCACTTCAATTTCCCATCGACAGGCAGTTGTCCTTACTATTAATGTCACAAGGCCAAACAACGACAGCCTGTATATATCTGTCTTCACGCACGGGCAACTCTACGTAGACTTTTATATAATGACGAAAGTTATAGAACGCGACACAGAAGGGTATTGAATAAATTCGCTTGCTTTTCTTCGATCTATTGCATTGTGTTCTCTACCACTGCACTGTGCTGTAACTGTCCTGCATTGGACGTGGTGTCAAAGTGAAAGCACAAACGTTACAAAATATCCTCATCACAGCAGCATAGATGTCGAATTATTGCACCGTATGAAAGCAAGGTATCAAACTGACTATCAGCGGGAAAAAGAAGAAAACTCACCTGTGGATATATAAAAAAAGGCTTTTATCTACCTTTGTATCCGATTCCCCCTCCTTCAATACAGCATATCACTCGAATATGCGTCCATCTCTCTCTTCCTCCGCCCATCAGTAGCTGTTAGAATTAAAGTTGACAGAATTGCAGTGCAAAAAAAAAAAAAACAAGGCCTAAAATAGTGTGCTAGAGCTATGTTGTGCACCACCCGTGTAAAAAACGGCGTGCTAGAGCCATATTGTGCACCAACCGTGTAAAAAATGTCGTACTATCAAACAAGTGCCCCTGGGTGCGCTTTTGGATGATGTCCACGATGCTGTAGAGCAGACATGGCGGCGAGATCTTGGGAGCTGATGGCGGTCATATGCCTCTGATCTGCAAAATTGAGGCAATCCAAAACCACCAGCTCGACAAGGCAATGGTCTACTCAGAAAGCCACCTTCTCATCCACTCTATCCCAAACAGAGCGTCACCTCTTCCTCTTCCTTCTGCTTTTCTCCTCCTCTCACCAAATGCGTTAAGATTCGCGGGAAAGGTCATCTCTATCCCTAAAATAAAGGAAAACAAACAGCAATATCAAACCGCCAACGGCAAAACAGGCGACAACTACACGGATCAACGCTTCATTTCAGCACAATCAATCCGTTCCCTAAATGCTACTATGCTGTGAATGATGGCGCAGACGCTCACAACATGGAAGCAGACGAGAGAGAAAGTAAACCGGTTAAATGGTATAGAAGGGGAGTAGAAGGGGTAGAGAAGAAAAGGAAGAAGAAAGTGAAATCTGAAGAGGAACCGAAGAGGAGTTGAAGTGAAGGCAAAGAAATAACAAAGTCAGGGAAGGGGAGAAGAGGTATAAGAGCCAAGGAAAGAAGGAAAAGCCCAAAAAAACATCCCTCTTATTCATATACGCCTAGAGAACGTAGGCATGCAACACAGGCATAGAAAGGTCAAAGCAAAGATGAGGGCACACAGTGTGTGTAAGGTGCCTGAAAAGGGGATCGAAATCTGAGAAAATACAGGAATATTTATTTTTTTTCACCTCCCTCCGCGAGCGAAGCCACGGGCACTAGATAGTATAGAGCAACACAATACCCGAACCTGAACTGCGCCCAAATTCTTATCTCGGTGTGGGATAATGAAAAGGAGAGAACAGTTTGTGTCAGCAATGTGAGGAACACAATGAGTTGCTCATGAAGCAATATAATGCCAAGTTAGTAGAATACAAGGCAATAATACAGCTTTTTTTTTACTGTGACATCCTTACAGCTATGCCTAGGACATACCCCTACCTGCACCTTACCCGTTATCCAACAAAGCCCGGGGAATTTACTCCACTTGCGGGAAAACATCACACCTCACAAAAGTAAGTCGCCAGTATCCCTCCAACACAATTCACGATGTATCAGTCGCTTGGCGGTCATTCACACAGGATCTAACTTGCGGACCAAACTTTGACGAGAAAGAGATGCGCCATAACTTCCAGGCAATGACAGAGCGGCCACACTGCTACGCTTTGGTACGGATACAAGAACGCTCATCCGGCTCAAAGACTAACCCAGTCTTTTCGATATGTTATAGCAAGGGACAAATCATCCTCCCTCACATCATGCCTTACGACACAATTATGGATCTGTTGCGACGCAAAACATTCTGTCGCGAAATCAGAAAATACAACTCAGCAATGGCGTTTGCCTCTACGATGCAGTCTGGACCACACTCTTGCCAACACTAAGAAGGGCGCATTCACGTTTCGCACTAGCGGACAAATTATAGCACACTAGACGACGATGGCCTCCCACAACATATCATTACACTAAACGTCAGTCAGCCAATCATCATTTTACGCAATGTTTCAACGAGAAGAGGAATGTGCAATGTTACACGACTACAAGTTTCAAAACTGGACGAATACATCATAGAAGCAAAGATCGTTACAGTATCATTCAACGTCGTTCTCATCACACTAAATCCACTCTCCCCAAAAGACGACGGCACCACACTAATTAAATTCACACGCTTGCAACTTCTAATCCCCGACCTGCTTTCGCACTTACCATCAACAAGGCGCAATGAAAATCAATAACAACAACAGGTGTCTATCTTCACCAACCTGTGTTTTCATCTGGGCAACTTTATGTTGCACACTCAAGATGTTCAAACCTTGACAACAAATCCTTAAACTTAACGCTCTAACAATTCTTCGACTTTCAAACACGCAAACAACACCCTTTACGACAGCCAAAGGAAATTACGCCAGAAACATAGTTTTCAAGGCAGCACTTTAACCAGCGCCAACTCATTCGAACGATCATACAGCGAACCGTTCATTGTTTACTTTGTACAGTACACTTCCAGGAATAAATGGACGCAACAATGCAACCCCCCACGAAGAGAACAATTCAAGTGGCAACGCCCTAGTTTTGTGTTACAGGACGCAAGGTCTTGAGCGGCGCGTTCACTTCGAAAACAAAAAAGAGGGGGCTTCTAGACCATCACTCATGAACAAATGAGAACTGTAAGTAATGCGCAGCTATGAACTCTTGGCACGTTCTTCTCACCTTGATCAAAAACATCACCACCCGCTCGGATACAGCCCAAGTGCCAAGAAAAAAAAAGTTGATGTGTTTTAACATTGAGTGAAGAAAAGTCCTCATCCGTTCTTGAAGTGACACAATGTAGTATCGGATGATCAATGCATGTTTTTTTCGGGGACGACCCTCCATGTCCAGGTACAAAGGGCCTTTCCTAAGACCTCTGAACCGTGTCCATCGAAGCTAGGCAAAAGAGCGATTATTTATCGAACGTGCTTTTATGCAATGAAATCTCTCCCGTAAATGCATTTCCCTCGTCATGATACTGAACATGTTGACCTTGTTACTGTACCCACCATCAGCCAGTTGTAGACCTTGGCACTGAGTTGCTGCAGTCCAGGGTGGATCGAAAGTCGATATGGAGGATCAACGATCGTTGTTGAGGAAGAAACAACTCTGTGAAATCAGATGCGATATAGGAATAGCCACCATCGCCTCCGACAATGTCGGTGGTGATCCCGGTGACACCCTTTTGGTAGAGGGTTTCGAGGGTGTGGCGCACGTCATCGATCTCTTCAAACTCGATCAAGGTGATAATGAGGAAGTTGACACCGATGGTTGGGCGGCCCTTGAGCTAGTAAGAGACGGTGCAGTTCCCGACGCTGATCTCGGTCGCCTCTGAATAAACAGGAGGGAAAGAAGGTGGAGGAAGTGGAAGAGGTGGAGGAACTGAAGTATTCGCAGGCAAGAGAGAAGGAAGTGCCGGAGCAGCCTGGGCATAGTGCCTGTTAAATAGCCCTCGCTAGCTGAAGGCGAAATCCTGTGGTGTTTCTCGGACGAGAAGGATATTAGATCACGCCTGTGAACAAATCCAGCACTGGCGGTAGGAGGCTGAAGTGGTGTATGTTGAGCAAGGCAGACATTCTTGATATAAGATGCCGTATCAGTAAACACAGGTACGAAAACTGTGGCGTGATGACCCTCTATCCTCAACAACGATTAAATCCCTCGAGATGGCACACTTGAGCTCAGAGCAAATAGAAGGGCTGTCGGACAGAATGATACTAGACAGTAAATACAGCCTTTGATTGCATGAGAAGTCTGCCGCTTTACATTCGGAGGCTGAGGCCTTGACCTGTTCAGCGGTTCTCAGGATAAATCTTCATTCCCAGTTTTCAGTATGGATCTCGGCCATCACCCGTTATCCCATCATTTCATAGCATTAAAACGTCCAAAAGTCATGCACGGCCAGCCAGTTGTAACTATGTCGCTTGTCCGCGCGCTATCGAACCATGGACGGTATCAAGGGTGGCTTCTAGTTGACGCTGTCCTCTGGTGCTGTCCTTTGACGCTGTTCCCTTATTTTTATGCCTTGATGATGTCCCTTGATGTTGTTCTGTGATATTGTCTTTTGGTGTTGTCCCTCGATGCTGTATCCAGATGCTATTCCTCCGTGGTGTTCATTAACGTTGTCCATTGTTTAGATCATAGCATGACGGAAAGAGCCAACATCGAAGGATCAAAAAGCAAAGTCGCTATGAACGCTTCTTGACTGCCACAAGCCAGTTTATCGTGTGAATTTGTCGCGTCCTCTGACCTTGTTTTGCCACCATTGTTTGCTACCATGCATGGTGGCAACAAAACATTGAAATCGTTGGACAAAAAAAATTATTTGGTAACACACCGACATACTCATTCGACACACATACAGTCATCTCTTTAGTATAAACTAGCTTGTGCCCGTTTGCTTTTATGTTCGTTCAAAAAGGAAAAGAACGAAGATAAGTTATTTATTTCTCAATGTGTTTATAGATCGTTTTTGAAAACTATATTTCTTGTGTAGTGTCCGTCAAGTAAAGAAAGAAGAACGGATGGGGTTTTTGTGGGACGTAGAAGGGATGGTTGTTGAAGGATAAGTACTTTGAGTTTTTGTGGGTTTGAACATCTTGAAAGTGCCACGTAGAGTTGTCCATGTGAAAAGATAGGACCTGGAAGGTAAAGTCCTGTTGTTGTTAGTGTCTGTCCTTGTGCTTTGTTGATAGTGAGGGCGAAAGCAGGTCGGATGGGGAATTGAAGTCGAGAAAATTTGATAGGTGTTTGGTCGTCATCGTTTGTTGTGAGTGGGATTCGAGGAATTAAAACGATGTTGTCTGAAAACGCTCCAGCAATAATCTTCGCCTCAATGACATGGTCGCATAGCTTAGTTATTTGCAGTCGTGTTCCATTGCACATTCCTCTTTTGGTTGATACGTTCCTGAGTAGTATGATTGGCTGGCCGACTTTAAGGGTGAGTGTGTGAAGAGGTAAAGATGAGATTTCTAGTGTGTTTAGAAACTCCGTTGGAAAGTGTGCCGCGGCATTTGGAATAGTGGATGCAGTGTAATCGACACTGTGATATGTTGCTGTTTCGTTTGAGTGGAACATCTTGGTGGCGAGTTCGTTGATTTTGTTGACATCGGCATTGAGAGGACATAGAATGGCTCTTTCACCAAACGTGTTGGGTGAAATGTTGGGTGCGTCGATTTCAGGGAATGTTGCTCTTATCAATTGCTTTTCATAGTTGTCGTCGGTATTTTCTCCTGTTGTTGTGAGAATAACATTATCGGGAATTCTGGCATAGTCGTGATTGATGCCGTCACTGTATGTGTCCTCTGTACCATTGCCAATGCGTAAAAGGTAGTCGATGAACGGTTGGTGTTGTGTGTCATTACCGATTCTTAAGTTCTTTGTGAGTGGTAATGTGGTGATGTGTTTCCAGAGGATATTGGATTGTTTGAGTGATGCTCCTTCGATGTCGGATTGTGAGCCATGTACAACAATGGGCAGTGTTTGTCGAAAGTCTCCTCCAAGGACCACTGCTTTGCCTCCAAAGGGTTCAGAATCGTTGTCTAGGATATGTCGAAAAAGGCGATCCACTGCTTCGAAAGCATGTTTGTGAAGCATTGGTGCTTCGTCCCAAAATATTGCTGAAGCGTTGATGATGGCGGCTCCGAGCATACATTTAGCTGTTAAAAAGCAGTTTGAGGTGTCGGTAAGAGATATTGGGATGCCGAATGCTGAATGCGCTGTGTGTCCCTGGTGCAAAATAATAGAGGCGATTCCCGATGATGCGACGACGACAACTGTTTTTTGAAGGTGTCCTCTAATGTACTCGATCAAGGTGTTGTAGAGAAAAGATTTCCCTGTCCCTCCTGGTCCGTCAATGAAGAATATTTTTTGTTTTGTTTTGTTGAACATGGATGCGATGACTGTGTTGAAGATTGTGCGTTGTTCCGTTGTAAGTTGTGACAGATGTGCTTTTGCGAGTTGTACATATTCCGTTGTCGTTGGTTCATGGCTATTGCGTTCCTGCTGATCGTGTTGATCGATTGGTAGGTTCATTATGTTGGTTTTTGACGATTGAGGAAGTGTTGGGAATTTTGTTATTGAAGAAGCCATGTCGTTGAGGAGTGAGTTGATGTGGTGTAGAGCGTTAAGCTTTGCTTCAGTCGGGTACTGTGGGCTGTCAAGGGGATAGAGGCGATTTTTTTTGGCTTTGTAGAGGAAATCGGCAGACATATCGTCGGAAAATAGGGTCCAGAGTCGCATTGGGTCGGATGGGCAACAGCAACAAAGGATCATTGCGAAAAGGTAGCGGATATGTCGAGGGTGTTGAATTTGGGTTGCCTCTGTTAGGCAGCGTATCCATTCTGCATCATCCCTGAGTAGCGATCGTGCTTGTGCTGCTGCCCAAAAAGAAGGATAAAGGGTGCCGTTGAAGGTTCTGAGGTCCTCAAAACTGGTTGCTCCTGGAACATGGAGTAAAAGAACTCTTAGCATATAACGCTCGCCGTCGTTTGGGTGTACCGTGTAAATGCGAGAGATGGCGTCTCGTTGTCGTCTCTTGTGCCATTTGTGCTCTTTGTGATTGTAGGTGTAGAATTCAGGCAAGTGAAAGTAGGTAATATTTCGTGCTTCGGGGTCGATGGCGTTCAAGTTGAAGTATGCCATTAGCATGCTGTCGCTGTTTTTGTTGACGGCATGTTTGAGGGTAGAGTCCTTCCTAAAGGTTACTGTGTGTTGTCCTGGTAGGTGTACTTGTAGTCGAATTATAGCCGGTGAGTGTCCGTGTAAAGGTAATTTGAGCAAGCGCCACATTGCTTCGCAAGCAGAAATGTATCTGAAAAAAATAAATTAAAAAATTAAAAAAGTATTAGTTCATCGATTGTGTTTACGTTTATTCGATGTTAAAAAGCAAGAAAGAAGAAAAAGTGAAAAGGTATGAAAAAAAGACGCAGTGGTAACAGTACCTTGCGTCGATATACTCTGTGATTTCGTCCCGAGCTGTTGTTTTGGCGAGCCCTACTTGTGCACGGTCATGTCCTTTGTGAACGTACTTGTAAAAGTATTTCACAGCCTTGACCGTATTGCAGATCTCCACATTAATGTGTGCATCATACTAAGTCGTTAGCCAGACGTTGTGGGGGATAACCCAGGAGTTGTCGACTTGTTGATGGCGTCGATTTGTAAAGGTGGGTCCGGTGCGACGTCGATAAAGTGGATATCCGTCTTTGTTGCTGGAGGTGGTTTCTTGGAAAGCTTTAGGGAATCCCTTGGTGCAGTACCATTGTCCGTTTTTGCCTTCGACCATACATGCAGCTGTTTTGTGTGCTTCGTCGCACGGTCCATGTATCATAGTGTTGGTGACAGTTGTGTAAGCCAAGGGGTGGTTATCTTTGTCAGGTAGCTCAGCTGAAACGATGTTGTCGTAATCTTGTGGTGTTTCGGGTTTGTCGTTGTCATCAAGAATGAGCAAGATGTGGCAGTGGGGTAGTCCTCTTTTTTGAAATTCTACTACCCAACACCATCCAACTGCCTTGCCGAGAACGTTGTACAATAAAAGGTCGTCAAGGAGGGATTTGAGTTTGGCGGCGAAAGCTCTTATTGTAAGATCGGGGCGGTCGGATGATGTTTGTCCAGGCAAGAGGTATTTGGTAACCTCGGGCCAGTTGGGGTTGGTGGTGAAGGTGATAAAAAGGTCGGGTTTACCATGGCGGGCGACTATGCTCATTGCATCTTGGAATTGTTGCTGCATATGACGTGGACCTCCCGTAAAAGAGGAAGGAAGAATAGTCGGTCTGCTAACGTCTTTTGTAGTCGTTCCATCGTCGGCGTGGTAGGCATCGGCTAATCCCTGATGGTAGGCGGCAAGGAAATCGTCCTGGTTTTTTCGATACCATCGCAGTCGTTCGCCTTCCATTTTGGCGTACTGATATACAATGTATTGTTGCAGTAGTCGACCGAACATAAGGAGGTAGCAACGTCTGTCGGTTGGTGAGAAGGGTCGCATCATGAGCCGGTATGCCTAAAATTCCCGACAGGAGATAAATGTGTCTGTAGATTCTGCTGCGTGTTCATCTGGTATGTTTTTGTTGTTGTCGTTGGCCGAAGGGAGAACTATGCTTTCTAGGACATTGTTGTGATGGTGAAAAAGATGTTGTTCGTGTGGATTGTCGTGATTGTCAATTGTTGAAATGGGTAAGAGTAAAGGTTGAGAATTGTAGTTATTGAGCTTATTTTTTGTATTGCGAAGGATGTTGTGTTGTTGTGTGTAAGGAAGATCGAAAGGATTGTGATAAAAAGTGTTTTTGAGGTAGACTTTGTAGGTCCAGCCGTGTTCGCCTGCAGGATGCATCAAGACGTAATACAATGGATCGTAAGATGGATGTGTTTCCCAGATGCGGGTATATGGGTACTTTGGATTGGTTTCGAGTGTTTGCAGTATAATGTCTCTGTCGCCCTGAAATCGATCTCCAGATCCTGGAAGTAAAACAGCTATTTCTGTTGTTGTTGGTTGGTCGTATTGGTAGCGTCGTTTGTTATTGTTGGAGTTGGTGATGTTTCCGCGTAATACAAAAGTGAGTGTTGTCAAATCGGTGTTGAGTTCATGCTCCCGCATTGTTTTGTATACGCCGCTAAATGGGTTGATGGGTGTGATCCATTGTTCGAGCTCCCTCAAGCGAGAGATGCTTAAAGTATTCTTGAAGATTTTGTTGCGGAGGGTTGGTTGCATGTTGGGGTCGTGAAAGTAGATTTGAGAGAATCCAGGCGTTTTATTGTTTGTTGGAAGGACTGAACCGATTTTGTGCATGACTTGTCCACTAATGCGAAAAGTGAAGGCGCCTTTTTTGTCATTTGCAAGAGTGTGGTCGAGATTACATCGCATGGTCTGTGCCCTGGCATGTTCGGCATCTCATAGACTTCTTGTTTGGAGGACTAATAAGTGGATGGAAAGAATGAAGCATAAGTATATAGAAATCAAAAGAAAAGGCAAAAGAACCAAGGAATTGTACTTAACGATAATTATCACATTTCTTTGACGTCGAAGCAGCATGTCCAAACTTGTTACAGCTTTTGCAAAATTTGTTGGTTGTTGTATGAGCTTGGTCAGGTAGAGTGAAAAGAGGACCATGAAGAAGCGGTTGATTGTAGGGTAGAAACTGCTGAGAATGGACGTCGAAGTAAAAAAGTGGATTGCTCATCAATGGATGTGATGTGAGATAATAATAAGGGACATACTCCAAATTGTTGGTACTTTGCTGATGAGTGGCAGAAGTAGAAAAAGAAGAAAAATTGCTGGTCTGACGTTCATACAAAGACGCAAATAGATTAGGAGGTTGTGTCATCATAGGAAGTCCCAGTGAGTCTACAGGTAGAACGTCATTGCCACTGTCTTGTCCTTTAGAAGGAGAAGGAGGCAACATGTTTTGAAAAAGATAATGAGAAAGAAGAAGAAAGAAAGGAAATGTGGGTGGTTTATGTGTAGATAAAGTTGAGCTGTACAGGTACAGGGGAGGACATGAAATAGTGTGCTTTGAAAGAAACAAAAAAAGAGTTTTGCGATGTTGAGAGAAAGTGAGGCGGGTTGAGAGATGGAAAAAAAAGGTGAAAGAATGGTACTCCAAAGTGTCCATACATAGAGGCAACATAGTGAACTAAAACTCATTGTTAGGGCTCGTCAGGAGTAACTCAAAGGGTCAAAGGGTTGCCATCCTAAAAAGGAGTTATTGACAGGCATTGAGCATATAACTTAAGGTATTAAGATAAGGAAGTAATCATGTGATAAATAAGTTAAGTTAATTTGAAAAGAGAAAAGGGTGAAAGAATAACGGAAGAACTAAAAGACTAATAGAAAGGTGCCAGATGTCAGACAAAATACCAAAAAAAACTGAAAAATGTTTCAAAGTTGCTAACTCTGATCTGAGTCAAAAACTTCAACTCGTCTATAGTAGTTGTAAGATAGTAGTTGTAAGATAGTAGTTGTAAGATACAACTCGTCTATAGTAGTTGTAAGATAACAGTAGTTCCCATCTTAGTTTAGTTCTTTACTTAGTAACTTGAATACATTCCTTTGAACACCTTGAACTCTTTTTTCCTTACCATAAAACACTTTTCATCTCTCCCTCTTCATTACGCCTGTACCCGCTCCCTTCACTGTCATTTGTCTTGTCCTGAGAAAGGTCATTCCACCTTGCCCTGGTGTAGATTTTCGACAGAATTGCATGAACTATATATCATGTTTGCTGTTTGAAAAGCATTGAATGCATAAGGTTAGTGTCACGATATTGTAGAGCTACGCACTCTCAAGCCCTAGCAACAATGCTTCCACCAGCTCCCACTGCGGCGCTTCTACTTACTACGCCTCCGACCCTTTATACTAGTATAGGTATCCCTCTGTTCTTGTACCATAAACGGGATTTTTTCCTAGCCTCCTCCACTTTCCCAAGTGCTCCTGTCTCTCTCCTCCTTCCTTCTCTTGCTCATTCCTCATTCACGCCCTGTGGCTTAGTTGCTTTTACAATTAGTGTCTGTCATCTTGTTTCTTCATCCACGTAATTGAGTGTGTTTCATCACTGTCGTATCACTCATTCTCTTCACTTCGTTCCTTCTTTTTTTCTTTCTTTTCCTCATTCCTCCTTCGCTATCGCGCCTTCTTGTCACCCCATCATCACCATTCTCGTCATCATCCTCGTTACGCTCATCACACTCTCACCTTCATGTTAAGGACACACCCCCTCGATCTACATGAGATTCGCTCAATAATTGCCAGCAGTCTTGACCGTAAAGACCTCGCATCCTGTGCGCGTGTGAATCAAGATTGGAACGACTCATTCACACTGCCACTCTACAAGTCTGTCGTGCTGTCAAAACATGACCTCAGCATGGAATCTATTGAGAGAAACAAGCACCTTATACACCACCTGAGGATCCTGAGCTCTGCCTGTGAAGAACTATCATCATCTCAACGAGAGGAAATGGTTTCTAATGTTATGGCCATCTCGTTTCTGACTACTTTGATCCTGGATAAGATCTTGGTCGGGGACAGCGGAGCTCAGGCGTTCTCTGAGGCACTCAAGATCAACTCGACTTTGACATCTTTGAGCTTGTGGGGCAATTCGACTCTCGACACTTTGAACTTGGATGGCAACTCGATCGGACCCAACGGAGCTCAGGCGCTATCTGATGCACTTAAGGCAAACTCGACTCTGATCACTTTGGACTTGGATGGCAACTCGATCGGACCCAACTGGGCTCAGGCGCTGTCTGATGCACTCAAGACCGCTCGACGACGGCCATTATAGCCGTACTCGGTTTAAGGCCCTAAGAACAAAATAAATTCCATTCATCAGGCAGAACATAGCACGTTAACGCGCATAGACGCAGACCACATTCAGGGAAGCGTTGTTGCAAAAATCAGGGGTCAGATAACGGTTAATTAAGCCAGGCGAACGTCGCGCCTGCAGTTGACCTAGGTTTTCGGTTTGTTGCTCCCTTAATATACACTGTAATGGCGGTCAGCTAATCGTTGGCGAAATTGTCTCTGAAAAAGGGCGGAGAACACAAAAACCACCGTGCCTCCCATTTTCTTTATACACAGTGTCTACACTCTTTTCACCTGAATGAGGGCATATATTTGATTGCCTGTTACATGATCCTTTTGGCCAATAAAAACAACGTTTTTCAAATTCTTTGCTCTCATAGCATCCACAGCCATCCCTCGCAAGAAGGATGTGGCTGTTATCGTACTGCATGCAGCAACTGGGAATTTCGTCAGCAGCAGGATGAAAGGGCACCAGAAGCGGGGCGGGTCCAAGTTGACAAAGGAGCATGGAAATTTCGGGACTGTCACGCATACTAACAAGAACTGCAGAAGTCATATATGTTCTTGTTGCTTTCTGATCGTCTTTCTCTCGTGTGGCCACACGAGTTCGAGATGGTGAGTCCAAAACCGTCAGGCTCAATGGATCAGTGGGCTATATAAACCCCAACGGGTCCAAGGAGACGAGCAGGCCTTGGAGCGATGGGCCGGGATGCGAATGCCGCTAACAATATGGCGATATCAGACCACTCCGTCCTCCCTCCCTATCGTTCCTCTCTTTTCCCATTAACAACATCAGCCCCATGCTGGACGACTTTCACCCCAAGTCCACCCAATTGAATGCGACAAGTTACTATCTTTTAGTCTTTCTTTACTTTGTCCTGGAGAGCTCTTCTCAGCGTCAATTGAAGGTGCACGCTGACTTAGTCTTGAACAAAATAGGACTGAAACGACTCATGTAAAGCTGACAGCCCAATCCTGGAAGTGAGCTTGCCAAGGCCAACGCCAATGAGGACTGCCTGTCCATGGTTCCAGTTTTCGTACATCTTTGTCTTCGAAGTAGACTTTAGACACGAGTTCGGTGGGAGAGACGTCAAAGAGGTCACTCATGATGCCGTAAGGGGTCTTGAGGTCACTGATACCATCCAGCATCAGATCTTCTTGTGTAATTCATTCAGACAACTATGCATGGTCAGCCCCGGTGGTTGCCACCTATGAGCCAAAGAAGAATGGGAGAGTATTCAAGGTTAGCGTATATAAAAGGTTACAACGTGAGACCCCAACCCAGGGCACAACTAATAGCTCCACAGGCAAAGGGAGGAGGTAAAAACGTATCCAGTAACCCACGTGGCTTGAACTCAGGGGCACGCTCAAAGACGGTGTAAGGGGTGTTGACTCTCTCGAGAACAATACCCGGAAAGAGTCCAGTCAGTCCAGCTCCTGAGATAAGAATGTCCTTAGAGAAACAATGGTTCACACTCCAGGTATAAAAGTGGGTGTTCTTGTATTGCAGACACACAAGTGCGCCTCTCCGTACAAAAACAAGCTAGCAGACACAGGAGAAAGAAGGAAAAGAGTTTTTATTGTTCGATCAGAATATGATGATCGAGCCACCATCGCTATCATCATCATCCCGATCCTCATAAATATACTTCTCTTCTTTCTTCTCCTCCTTTACCACCAACGTCACCACAACCTCCGCCAACGCTAACAAGCCCGTAATAATAGCAACAAACAAGTTGGCGTTCGAGACATAACATATGTTCCGTTCTCCTTGACACGCAAACGGATTGTTGCTATCCTGGATCTGGTTGACTATGAAGATAACCTGGACGGCGATGAGGGCGATGGCGAGAACGGACATGAGGACGGCACGGAAGATCCGGTTTAGTTTGTAGAGGTTGCAGCAGAGTGAGTAGAGGTAGCCAAAGAAGATGAAGGATGCTGCGGCGATCTCGAGGTAATGGATTGGTTCGAGGGGGAATATGCCGGTTCCGGATGATAAGGCGCGGCTGGGGAGGTTGGAGATGAAAATGTAGCTTGTGATAGTGAGGCCGAGGTTGACGGTTGTGAGGAAGAGCACGAATGCTCGCACCTTGCGTACCGTGGAGAGGGCCATTACAGTGAGACTGGCACTTGTATTGATACGAAGGGAAGGCGTGAAGGGTAGAATCAAGGGGTTGAACGAAAGGAAAAAAAGGACAAAAAGAGATAACGGGTAACAGAAAAGATGTTGTGGATAAAATGGATGGGAGGGGGTATCGGTGTTGAAAAGAAGGCGATGAAAAAGGAACAAAAGGGAGAGACAATGAAAAAGAGAGAAGAAAAAAGGTATTAAAAAAAAAGGTCGTGTGAGTGCGCCCACCTTTTATTTTTAAGTGTGAGTGAAAAGGGTGGTGTGACGGAGAGTCAATGCAACGCCACTCACGCCCTTACTCAGCGCCCACTCGTCCCATTACGGACTTTGATCCTTTATCCTTTCCATTTTCTTGTCATCACTTTAGCCACACACACACAAGAGAGAGTTACACCCACACATGCACTCCTTTATTTTGACAATTCCCTCAAGTCCGAAACGGCGTTGCTCAACACCGCGCCCGCCTCCCTCGTTTTCTTCAAAAACAAGCCCATGGCAAGACTTATCACGCTTTAATTGACAGGCAATCAAACAGCCTTTGTTCAAAAGTCGACAACTAACGACGTGGTATGTGTAAATTGTCCATTTTATACGCTCAGCCTGCTTTCTGCTCTCAACTCTATTCTCTGCCTCCTTTTCCTCGGCTTCCATTATTTTTTTTTTCACTTTGTCCCAGTGCTATTTTTGTGCGCAATGAAAATGCTTAATTTTTAGTTTCACCTGTCTCTGTCTCGGATGGAATGTTCCGTCTGCTCGTCGTCAATATACAGTCGAACCTTTTATTTTGCATACTGCCAAATTGCATAACCTCTCTAAATGCATAAAAGAATAAGGTCCCAGGTTCGTTCATATGGGAAACTGCATAACCCTCTCAACCTGCATATTGCATAAGGTCTTCTCGGTCCATAATGCATTACCAAAAAGGGAAGGTATTTTAAACGTATATTATAAGTCAGTGAAAGTAGGTGAGAATCGAAGTTTGCTCTAATTGAAGGATTCGCTTCGACTCAATATGGTCCATCATTCTTTTGACCATTGCTTGTTGGGATCTCGTGTCCTCGTCCTGCTGTTGTAGATACATCTTCAAACTAAGCAGCAGTGTCATTGCCTCTTGTCTGGAGATCTTTGGTGCCTCCTCCGAATCATCCTCTGGTGGTGACAATTCCTCATCATCGTCCGCGGCTAAAAGTTGGTCCTCATCTAAGCTGTCGTCCTCGTCCAAGCCGATGATATCCTCGTTGCTGTCGTTTATCAGAGACTGGATGTCTAGATGGCCTGGGAATAACTCTGGTCTCTTTGAGGAAAGTAGCTCGTGTGTATTGTTGATATCCTGTATGGCACCTTGGTCGAGGCTAATCTCTGGAAAAGCCTCCACTTGCTCGTTGCCGGAGTTGTCCCTGAAAGGTGTCCTGATTTCGCACTGTCGAAAGCAATTATGAATGGTCTGAGGTGAGATATCATTCCAGGCAGATACAAGCAAATCTATTGCGCTTCGAAGGTTGATGTAGGCGGGGTTGTAGCGGCTTATCAATAGTTGAACCCTGTCTGTTAAGTCCCATCGCCATGTCGATTACTCCTCTGACTCGCATCGTGTCCAGCATTTCCAAGCGTTGCAAAATGTATCTGTTGAATCGTTTGTGGTAATACAATTTGAAATTCCTGATAATTCCAGCGTCCAAAGGTTGAAGCTTTGAGGTGGTGTTGGCCGGGAGATAAAGGATTTCTGTACAACGTAACTCGGGAAGATCTCTCATCTTGGAAGCTTTGTGCTCTGAAAAGTTGTCGAGTAGCAGCAGGACCTTCTCCTTTCCTAGCCGCTGCATTCTTATGTCGAACGTCTGGAGCCATTCAGCGAAAACCTCGGATGTCATCCATGCGTTATTGTTGTGACGATAGGTGCATCCCAGGGTGTCTCTATTGACGCCTTTGAAACATCGTGGCGATTTGTAGTATCCGATAACCAAGGGAGGCAGTCTGTCAGAACCATCGCCATTTGAACATAAGGCTACGGTGACACGCTGTTTGGGCTGACTTCTGCCTTCCACTTGTTCACTGCTCAACGAATGATTCGCCTAGAACCGGTCAAAGTAGAAGATAATAAGGTAAGTATTCAACAGAAATGAGCCTTGCAAAAACTATCCTCAACATACTAGATTCCTACCTCTCGCTGAAAGAAGAGTCCTGTTTCATCCATGTTATAGATATCCCTCCAGTCGAATCTGTCAAGGATTGCTCTTATCTTGGGGCGTTCATTCTCGACTAGATCCATGTCCACGTCCCCGCTTTCGCCATATCGCCGGCGGTCCTTTATCCCATGTCGTCGTTTGAATCCTTCAAGCCATCCAGTAGAAGCCTTGAAATCCGCCAAGGGGATACCAAGACTATCCCTGACTGACTCTGCCTTCCTCTTGATGAGATCGCCCGACATGTTAACGTTGTGCTGGTGCTTGTTGAACCATCTTGCCACCGTCTCCTCGATCTGCGGAAATCTTGTTGCGACTTTGCGACGATTATTGGCAGCGTTAGCAGGCACCCCTACCGCATATTGGTTTTGTTTCTTGAGTAACCTGGAGATGGTAGATTGGTTGACTTTTAAGTTGAGGTAAGTCCGCGTCCATGCTACGAGATCGTCCTGTGTGGCTGTAGGGTTCTTGGTCTTGTAGTGGCAGATAAACTCTCGTTCTTTTTCTGATGCTGTCCTGCTGGAAGGAAGGGTATGAAGCTGACGAATGAGTCTGTGGTTTGTGCTGGGGAATGCTTTGAGAGCCAGCTCAAGTCTCTCTTGTTTTGTTAGTTTGGGCATGCTGATGTTGTAGGTGTTGCCGCGTGAACGTTCACTTTATATTCGTATTTTTTTTTTGCATTGGTTTAGTTGCGAGTGAACTAGTCAAGTTTAAAATTGATCGGAGACAACAAGCCACGGAAGATATCTATGTCGCAAATGCTATGCTTGACAAACTGCATAACCTCTCTAAATGCATAAAAAAATTGTGGTCCCACCATTATGCATTTAGACAGGTTCGACTGTAGGGGAGAGTGAGCCATCCGTTGTTTTCTCTTCGTATTTTCTTTGCGAGTGTTATTCTGCGTAATATCAGATCGAATATCAGTTCGCAAAGGGTGAATATCCATTCACCCCTTCTCCAAAACAGGTGCAGTATAATCCTGTAAGTGGTGAGGGATCAGTTAAGCGAAACGATGGACGTGCTTTCCCTTCGCTCAATTGGTCATGCTCTCTGACCCTACATTATCGCCATGGAGCTTGGAGGGTTGAAAGGAAAAAAAATTGGGCTGTTGCATGCATTGTTGTTGTTTTGTTGATTTGGCGTAAGGTACAGGGGCAACACCCGCTATTCCCTGCGTATAGTATCATTCCTTTTCTTATCGTAGCTATAATGGCCCTGTTTTTGTCATTGAAAGATGATGCTATACAAAATGAGACGACAGGTTTATTGTACAAGGTTGTTAAAAGAACGTTTTTGTTGGCGTTTTGGTGTTGTTGGTAAAAGGAGTGTTGTGTGTATGTATGTGTAATGGTGGTATTGATGGCGGAGGGAGTTGGTACCCAGGAAGTTGAGAAGGGACATACAGACAGTGGTTGGCGGAGAAGTAACAAAGAAAAAGAAAGAAAATGTGCATGTGAGCCCGCTCCCTATCACCAAGACTTTTTTTTGGTTCTGTTCAATTCCCCCTCCAACTTCCATCTTCCCAACGGACAGGACAGGACGACTTCAGTAAGACTCTCAGGATTCGCTTAGTGGTACTCCTGCTTGGCCTCGAGGGGCTTAAACGAAAAAGTCCAAAAGACCTCAAAGACCGAGAAAATTCCTGTGAACAGCGCAAGGAAGATATTCGCCAGAATCAGGTTGCAGGAGGTAGTCTCGGCGCCAACACAAACAAAAGGCTTGTAGACCAACGACGAGCCCGAGGCAATAAAGATCGACGCAAACTTGATCTGTTCGTCAATATACTTGGCAGCAACAGTGATCAACAACAAGGCCAGGGCAAGGACGCAGAACCCACGGAAGAATCGGTTGATATGACGCTTGCCGCGGAGAGAGTAGCCGTAGGAGAAGAAGATAAGGACAGTGGAGACGATGAGAACATAGTCGGTCCAGAAGAGGCGGAGGGTGTGGGTGTCTCCTGGGGTCATAGAGTCGTAGGGATCGTTTGCCCTTGCGACTAGAGAAGCCAAGAAGGAATAGTCAGCGATCATAATGATCAGGTTGATGGTCGCCAGGAACATCAACCAGAGCCTGTACCGGTGGTGTGCGATTGAAGACATTCTTTGTGTGCTTTGTTTGTTGGTGTTTGTGGGAACAGGGTGCGGAGTTAAGGCAAGGGAGAAAAGGGGTGAGTTGTTGTGTGGAAGAGGAGAAGAGTTGAATGTGGAAGGAAGGAAGGAAGGAATTAAGACGTTGACAGGTGAAAAGGGGAATGAAAGGAAGTAGTGTGAAGGATGGAAGGGGTTGACGAAAGAAGTGAAAGAGGTGAAAGAAGAGAAAAGGAGGAGAAAGGCCAAGTGCAATGGACATGTCACCGAGAAAGAGAGAAAGCGAGGGCGGGGTTTGTTTGGGTTGGGCTGTCCAATTGACAGAGCAGACAGACAAACAATAACTGTACCCGGCTCTCAACTCGACTCTGATAGTTCAAAGACAGAGAGCACCGCCAGTAAGTGTTGGTGAGTGAACAAAAGCAAAACTTAAAAATTTTATCTTTGTCCAGTGATGGCGCATAGGGGTATAAAGGTCGTTAGAAGGGTCATGGGAAGAAAGTGACGAGAAAAGAGGGAATGCTACTCTGCCTCAGTAATCAACCACATAATTCCCTTCAGCTTACTCCATTGCTATTGTCATGGCCACGAATGTTGGTAATGTAGATGTACATGAGCCCCAACGGCGAAGTGATCCAAGGGGAACTTCCGATACATTTCCTTGCCAAAAGGACAAAGTCAGAGCCAGGTGTCCCCTTCGGATTGCCACACTCTACGATAGTATTTGGGCTGCTGCTGTTTGCTGACAAACATAAGGTTGAGACTGTATTCCCTTCTTCTCAAATGACAACGAGGAAGCAATAAAAAACAAGCAACGACAAACACGTAAAATCGACAGTGAATTGGTGACTCTTTTTTTTTAATTTCCAGCGTGGTGTCGACTTTGGATCGGTGCCTTCACGAAAAGTTAAGCTTCCTCAGTATCGTATAGACAACAAATAACGTTGTTACACCGCTTGGACCATGCACTGACTTCCATCCCTCGCCTCATTTCTCTGCTATCAACCCCCATGCCACTTTCCCTTTCATTCCTACACTGACTTCTTTTGCCCTCTGATATATAAACCTCGGCACTCCTATTTTGAAACTGGAAAAAATCTCAACTCCTTATCCCGCTCGGCTTGCCCCTTCTACTTCCCTTCCCTCCTACCTCTGCTTCGGTAACCACCACTTCATTCTTTTGCACCATTCACACACATTCCATTATCTTTTCAACACTAACCCTCGGTACATCATGAACTCCCTCTCTCTTTCCACATGTCTTCTCTTTCAGTATGACCGCCATGATGATCACCGGCACCGATCACTACTACTCCACCGACCCAAAGAGCCTGCCAGCGTCCGGATACTACTTCGAGCGCATCACTGGATACCTCTACCCAGACAAGTTTGCCAACACTGTCCCTCTCCACCATTGGTTCAACCCCACACTCGGCGATAACTTTTACACCATTGATGAGCCAAACCTACCTTCGCCAGACGGCTACGAATACAAGGGTATTGTCGGTTATATTTACCAGACAGCATCTCGAGGAATAGTCCCGCTGTTGCGATTTTGCCACGAGGATGGCGATCACTTCTATACAACAGACCCACGAGGAGAACTTATGTTTCGATTTAGATATGTTCTAGAGCGTGTGGAGGGATATTTGTTTCCTGAACCCGTTGATGGCACCATTCCCCTCTTCCGTTGGGTGAAAGGACCATTGGGTTAGCTTGATCTTGTGCGCTGATCTTTACTTCACATCGATTGAAATAAATAGCAGACCATCCGCGCCCCCTCCTATTTTTTTTACGTGTTAGAAGGTCAAGTTGTCACTGGTATCGTCATTTTGTTCCTTTGACCCTCCCTGAATTTTTCTTTTTCGATCGAGCACCACAGAGCATGCTTTCGCACCTCAAGGCTTAGTTAGGAATATCACATTCCATTCTCGCGCACTTGCAAAACAAGCAGACCTCAACTGTCTCGCTTTTTCTCTTCCCCTATCTCTTTCCTCGTCAATTCTTGATTCTATGCGCCTTTCACTTCCCAAGCCTTGATGTTAGAGGTCATTTACACTTGTTTCACCTCACATCCTTCCATTATTTCCATGACATTCGATTCTTCCACTCGCCTCGCATCCTTGCTCTTCTGTATTTAAAATACACAGCATTGTCCCTTTTCTCTCTTCTTCTTTAACTTTCTCATTGATCTTCTTCCCTTACTTCTCTTTGCGGTGGCTACTATCGACACCTGTGCGGCCCCTCTAGCTCCTTGTCATCTTTTCTCCAACTTATCTATTTTTTTTCAAGCATCATCTGCCACCATGCGCTCCAACCCTGACCATTACTACACCACCGACCCCAAGGACATGTCCGATTCCGGTTACCGCTTCGAGGGCATCACTGGATACCTCTACCCAGAAAAGTTTGCCCACACGATCGCCCTCCACCATTGGTTCAACTCAGCCCTCAGCGACAATTTTTACACCGTTGATGAGCCACACCCACCTTCGACAGATGGATATGACTACAAGGACATTGTCGGTTATATCTACCAGAAAGCAGCTCGAGGGACTGCTCCGCTGTTGCGATGGTATCTAAAAGGTAGAGGGGATCATATTTATACGACAAACCCAGGAGGAGAAATAGCGCCTGTTACAGGATACATTTTCGAGGGGGTTACGGGTTATCTGTTTCCTGAACCTGTTGAAGGCACCATTCCACTTTTCCGTTGGAACAAGGGATAAAGAACAGAAGCCCCCCTGGTCGCGTCCAAAAGAAATGATTGAAATAAAATGATTTCGAATCTCGCGTTGCAAAGCAAAGATTTTGCAGACGTCCAATCTCTCTCATTTCAAAAATACTTGCAACAAGCTCTACTTGTCGCCCCCTACGCCTCTCCACGTAACAACCCTTTACGCGTGATTACTATCGAGGGTGGCCGGGAATAGGACTAACACTACCATCCTCCATCATCCGCATGCCAGCAATAGCAACAGCCTCCACTCTCTTGACGACTAGACCAACAACATCAAGACATCAAGACGGAGAAGTCTCTCCTAAAGAAAGGATAAAAAGACTAAGGCTCGATTAGATCCATCTATCCGGGCCAACTAGCGGAACTGTTCCCTTGATGCGATGGTATCATAAGAAAAGCCAAAATGACTTTTTTTGACTCTTGCACTGAGGGAGAGATGGTGCCATCGTCTGGTACCAATTTGAGGGCGTTTTGAGGTATCTGTATCCTTGTCCTGTGAATGGCAACATCCTTGTTTACCATCGGTGCGAAGAATCTGATAAGTAAGAATGTGGATCTTGATATTAGAGGTCTTTTCTTTAGCTTTTTTGTCCGCTTTCACCTTGCGGAATAAAAAAAGAGAATAAAGCCCATTCTTTCTTACTAATTGAACAGCACACAAGATATTTGAGTTGTTGCTTCTGGAACATTGCCTGTTCCTGCGAACGCAATCAAACGTCTAGGTCGAAAACCTGCGCGCTTTCCTTCGTCTGCCTCCGAAAATGAGATCTTTTTCCTCGGTTCCATTTCATTGAAAGGCGCCCTTTCAATTTCATTTTTTGCAGAGTGTTATTGCGCCCATTTCAGGGTGCCAGAAAATAATAGTGTCGATATGCTGTGCTGATTTGAACCACTTGGAGAAGTCCATGCAATTCTCGTTAATAAGTGGGATATGAGGAACAGTCCTTAATTCCACTCTAAGACAGCCTTCACCCTTCTGTGACCATTTTCTCAAGTCCACATACTGGAACTTTGCTACGGTGGTGGCACAAGGATCTGAATAATCACTTCTATACAACACATCCGCGTGTGGGAAATGGAACCGTCCTCTGGATACCTTTTTGAGGGAATCGCAGGATATCTTTATGCCGAGCTCACTCTTGACACCATCCCTCATTTCCGCTAGTACAGGCGATCTGCTGGGGATGAGGGTGTTTCGCAATAAGATCACTATCACTTTGTTTTTTTTTTCTCCCTTTACCTCTGCTGCCAATGACTGCCATAATAAATGTTGCGCCTTTCGTACCTGTTTGCAATATGCTTCGTGTGTGTGTGCACACCGAGGGGGATAATTTCTGCTGATCGTTCAAAAGATTTCATTGAGCCTGCACAAGCAAGCAGCCAGGGAAGAGGCGAATAAGTCCTGCTCTGACAGTTCAAGATCCGAGGCGCATCGCCGTTGTTCGGTTATGGTCCGGTTGAGCTGTGAGATGTCGTGGTCATATCCGTTTTCGAAAGGTGATGAGGATATCGGCGGAATACGGGGGAAGAGCTATGTGAGAGAGGGAGATTATCATAACAAAGAGAGGGGAAGAAAAAGTGCTTAAAAACAAATGATTTCTGCATGATTCATTCCTCTTTCCCGTTTGTGTTCTGTTTATTGAGGATACATGTGGGACAAAAGGGCGGTACCAAAACACTATTAACACAGCAGCTATGAACAACAGGACAAAAAAAAATAATGCACGACCGCCTCGCGCACATATCATGACCAGTCATCCATAAAGAATCTTACATTTTTTTTTCTTCTACTTGGTCATAGGGATGGCGTCCTCCTCAATATCCTTGAACTCCTTGGCCGCAGAAAGAGCAGGACCACGGACCAACGTAACAAGAACCTCGACAAGCGCGAAGAATCCAGTGATCACAGGGAAGAACATGTAGCTCTGGAAGATATGGCAATCAGCACCAGTACAGACAAAGGGGTCGAGGAACCCAGCATCGGTGGTTCTGTCGATGAACTTGGCGTGACGGATCTTGGCATCAATTGCACGGAGCTGAAGACTGAGGAGGAATAGGGCTGGGAGGGATAACAGCGAGGCACGGATGTACTTGTGGACGGTGGACAGAGACTTGCCCCAGATGGAGTAAACGTAGGCAAAGAGGAGGAGGACGGAGACGAGGATAAGCATGTAGTCGCGCCAGTAGAAGTCGATAAAGGCGTCGCTGTCGAGTTCGGACAGGCCCATGTTGTTCTTGGGCATGACATAGCCATAGTAAACAGAGACGATGATCAGGTTGATCAGTGCCAGGAATGCAACCCAAACTCGCAGGCCGAACAGTGCAGAGGTCAAGGTGGGCCGTTGCATGATGAACAAAAAAGCTAATGAGGAGAACAAAATATTGCGCTTTGGCTGTGGATTTTTTTTTGTTTGTTGAGACTGATGAGTGTATTGAAGACACGACGGGAGAATGCATCGACGCGACATGCTTCTTATATTTTTTCATACCGAGGTTTGATGTTGAGTACAGTTGAGCTGATTGATAGTCAGACACGCCGCTTATGCCGCACGAGCCCCTCGTATGGTCGTCATTTCGGTCCTTGGCTTTTTTTTTTTTTCCGAAAGCCCAACTAGTCAAATGGGGACAGAGGAAATCAGACAGAAACAGAGAGAGAGAGAGAGAGAGAGAGAGAGAGAAAGAGAGAGAGAGATTGAAAAAAAAAGCATGGATAGAGGTGCACAAGTAAAAAGCGTGAGAGGGACATAGGGAAAAATCAAGGATTGGTGTGTATAAAGGAGAGAGATAGAGAAAACTGATCTCAGCATCAGCCAAGCGTCTAAATTTAAAGGAGCGTTCCATCGCTTCGCACTATTAACCTTCTTTATGATACCACCCACGTTTATTCTACATATACTATAGGAATAAGCGAGTTTGCCCCTGCAACGTGATTTACGC
>QZWT01000140.1:0-28668 GCA_004114315.1 Cochlonema odontosperma | reverse complement strand
CCACGCCCACGCCCCACTGGTGTCGCGCCACAGGAGAGATCAGAAGGGAACAGAAACGCCGCTATTCACAGGTGTTGGAATGAATGCACGATTAGACATGTTTGTATTTAAACGTGCGTATACTTCGTATACTTGCAAGTCACGCCATGGCGGCACCCACCGCAGAACTCTTTGTCGAGATAGGCAAGCTGCTCGTTCACCCGCAGAGCGGCTATCTCTGATGCGGCGTATTTTGAGTTGGCATTGCTCTCTTTGGTCAGCTGCTGATAGAGGAGTTCTTCGATCTTCATGAACCGTGTCTGTTCAGTGGGGGTGGGGACCGACAGGTATTCCTGCAAAAAGGGGTTGCGGACACCCATCGCCACCAACTCGCCCATCAACTCCTTGACGAAAATGTTGTCCTGGAGGTTGGAAAAGACGGACACGAAAGTCTTCTGGTTCTGCTCAATCATCTTCATGATGTCTGAGCTCCCTGTGCTTCCTGTGTCCTTATTCTTATCAGCCAGCGCAGCAAGCATTTTGACGGGCGCTGCGGATGCTGCGGACGAGCCGAGGGCTGTGATACACACGCGCAAGAACCCCTTGAGGTCTTTGTTGAGCGCGGCTTCGAGTCCCAGTTGGAGGTAGATGAGAAGCAAGAATGCATCCCCACTTTTTCGCACTGCGTTCAGTGTTGCGCGCTGTGCATCGGTCTTGCCCATCGCCGCCACCTTCTTCTCGTAGTTTGCCCAGCGGACCCTGACGGTGCGCAACGCGTGTCTCGACTGCTCTGTGCGCGAGTTGCAGTTCAGCTTCTTTCCGATCAGTTTGCGGTACAGACGTCCAACGATGTTCTGTTTCGGCGCCTTTGGGTGGTACGTGCCGGTCTTGTCTTTCTTGCCCTGACTGTGTCTCAGATGCGGGCTAGCAAGCGGATTGGGGTTGATGGGCGCGGGCGGAGTATTGTTGATGAGGGCAGGCGGGGTTGTGTCGGCCAAAGCAGTGGTTGCAAGCAGACATGCAGCGATGAGGAGTGTATAGGGCTTCATCTGGAAGTAGTGGTTGTGGTCGTGAATGTGGTCGTGGTCGTGAATATGGTCGTGGTCGTGAACGCGATGCGAGGAAGGGGATACGAAGTGGCAGACAGAACACGAGGTCGCCTTTTTATGCTGCAACGGGGAGATGGTCTGCCACATGGCATGCAAAAACCACATGGCCAAGCAATCCATTCACTACGCCATCGAACAGCCAAGCTTAGTGTGCAAGCTGGTGCTTTCCCGCCGTAGTCATGAAGCGTAGTAACGCTATGGATGAAACATATGTGGCGGCTGTTTGTGTAGCGGTTGTTTGTGTGGCGGTTGTTTGTATGGCGTGTATGCGTTGCTGTGGTTGCTTGCAGAGAACGAGGCAATCTTCCATTGTCTACACCTAGGTCGTTGCTATTGCTGTTACTATTACTACCACAGGCTGTGCTTGCCACACGCAGAACCAGCAAAGACAGCAGAACCACTCGTCCACACCTCTGTCTGTCGATGGCACTGTTTAGCAACGTGCAATGGCCTTTGCATGTGGTGCTGGCATCGTGTATGTACACCATCAACGGTCGCTCAAAGCGTGGGCCCACTGTGAACCCAGTTGTTGCAAGGCTGAGCCTTGGTGCACACATGCAGTCTTGTTGCCTGGTAGTACGCGTGGCCATACACGGTGCATGACCACGCTGAACACAACAACGACCACCCACAGCATACAGCCGTGGATCACATGCAATGCGTTTCTCTTGCCTGGACACACACCAGCACGCGTGAGCTAGCTACGGGCGGAGACACGCGGCATGGGATGGCGCAGAGGGCAAGTGTGTGGAAACCACGTGAGCGCGTCTTTTGAAACAAAGCGAACGGCTTGATCTAGAAGCCAGGCAGCAAGCGGCGTCGCTGGCCTTTCACGATGTCCCAAGCCATTGGCAATGTAGGCGGGACATATGCACAGCTCTGGTGGGTGACACGGTCGTGTGTAGACAGCGCTAGCGTATGCACGGATGTGGCACTTGGTGGATGCGCGCGATCGTATTCTTGGACGGCTGAGCACGTCAATAGCCATCACACTGATGGGAAAACACAAGCCTATCTTTGATCCCGCGGGTGGGTTGGAAGTGGTGGTGTGCAGAGTGGGGTGGTGCGTGATACGAGGTGTTAGCGGATTGTGGTGATTACGTGGTGGTGATTAATGCACGACACGTGATGGTGAGTGGACGGAAGGCACAGCAGAAGCTGTATCGGCATCATACGGGGTACATGGGTGGATTGATGGAGGTGCCGTATCAGACGATGATGGAGAAAACACCAGAGAAGGTGGGTGGGTGTGTGGGTGTGGATGTGTGTGGGGGTGTGTGGGTATGTGTGGGGAGGCGGAGGCAGACAGACAGACAGAAGGAGAGAGAGAGTGTGTGTGTGTGCGTGTGTGGACAGGCACTCAACATGTGTAGATCATTGAGAAGGCAGTATCAGGGATGCTGCCCAAGAACCGACTTCGCGACCTACGCATGCAGCGGTTGTTTATATTTCCAGACGCGGAACATCCGTACGAACAGAATATCATACGGCGCTATGACTAAGGCATGCTGAACGGCATAGTGAATAGACATGATTTGCACTGTGTAAGCTGTGTATGTGTTGTTTGGACGCAGACGGGGCAGCCTGTATGCTAACAAGAGGATGAAGATCAACTGTGCTTCATTGCAGCCAACCGGCCAACGCATTTCCCTACCACCACTACTTCCCTGCCACCACCACCACCCGCACTGCCAGGTCATTAAGATAAAAGGCATTATCGGATATGGCGGAGGAATTCGCGATCCATCATGACATCACGTCCCAGCTCGTCTATATGTCTTTGATGGCCACCGGTTTCGATGACACGCTCCTCGGGCGTGATCCATCGCTGGGCATCTCGTTTAGGCGCCAGCTTCCATTTCCGAAACACAAAGATGCCCAACGCACTGACGAGGATCAACACTCCACCGACAATGCACATGGTGGTGAGACCACCGAGTGACGCGTCACCCGCGGGTGCAGAAGGTTTCGTGGCAGCGGCAGCAGACACATTTTCTTGTTCGGAAGAGGAAGCCCACACTGTGGAGGAAGAGGAGGAGGTGGGGGGAGGTGCGACTGAAGACGTCCATGCACTGGATGAGGATCTCTGTGGTGTAACGATCGCGACCAGTGCGAGCAGAAGGATCAGGATGAGCCACCGCCTGTGTGTGTGGGATCGTGGAAGGACCATGGCGTGGTTGTGGTGGTCGGTGTGGTCAATGTGGTGGTGGTGACGGTGATGGCGGTGATGGCGATGGCTACGGCGGCGGTCGATGTTTTATGGTCAATGTCGTTGGTGTGCTTGATTGTGCGAGGGTGGCGGTGTTGGCGGTGAGCCGCGTGGCCACTTCACCTCCCTCCGACGCCCCACCGCCGCCATGGCCCGTCCCCTTGCGCCTCCCACTTTGTGTGTGACGCTGCTGCTGCTGCCCGTGCTGCTGTCGCTGTTGTTGTCGTTGGCCTTTAACGCAAACACTTCCGTGGCTGCTTTCTCGCTGTTCGGCCACAAATCATCGTCCGCTGCTCCTGCTACACCTGCGGTTGTTGCTACACCTCCCACTGCTGCACCTCCCCCAGCCACGCCTTCCTCTCCTGCTACGCCTTCTTCTCCTCTCCTTCTCCCACTCCGCCCCCTCCGCCCGTACGATCCACTATCGTCATCACCGTCACACAACCCAACGGTGTCACGGAAACACTGACCACCGACACCACCGTCATCCCCACCCCCACCCAGTCCTCCTCTGGCAACATGAATGCTGATGATGACACTCCGAGTCGTGCTGGCAGGACTGCCGGTATTGTTGTCGGTGTGGTGCTGGGTGCGTTGGCTATCGCCACTATCGCTGTGCTGGCGGTGAAAAAATGGTTCCGACGGAAGGCCCGACGTGGCAGCATCCAGTACGAGGGCCTGGATCAGCTGGGCGTGGGTGTGGGTGAAGGTGTGTTCCTCGGTCAAGCATCGACCGCTTCCCCCATGGCTGCCACGACCGCTCCTCCTGGCGGTGTCATGCATCCGCATGCTGTATCCAGTGCTACCGGTACCTCCGACAACGTGTTTATACGTCGTATGCAGCAAGGCTGATCCCTTCTCCTCCCCTTCCCTCCCCCCTTCTCCTCCTCCCCCTCTTGTGTACTAGGCGTACCACGAAGCATGATCGTGAGGCCACCCGTCGCTCCTACGCTCCTTCCTCCAAATAATACATTCCTGTGTCGCTCTCCTCCACCTCCACCTCCACCTCTCCCCTCTCCACTACACCGCATACAACCTTATCTCACCATGCTGGATGGTGTTGTCCCTTGCCTCATGCCAACCGCCACGCACCAGCAGGCTTCCTACCCCTCCTCCCCACACACCTGCCTGCAGCAATGGCAAAACAAATGCAGGGAGTGATGCAGAGCCGATAGCGCGATCTGCAGGCGTGGCGTCGCACGTTGCTCCATGCGGGCCCAAAATAGGTCAGTCGCCTCTCTTCCGCTAACTCTCGGAGTCGTTGTCGCTGTTGCTGTCGATCACTTCGTTTTGTCCTCGCTTCCGCTTTCTATTACACGCCATTGTCTTCTACCGCCGCTCCCCCGCTCTGTCATCCGATAGCTTTTGTGTACAATGAAGCTGGACCTGCCTCGGGATTGGGCTGTGTTTGTGTACGGGTGGATGGTCTGCATCGTGGGCGTCGCCTTCGCCACATCCCGACCCTCGCCTCCTCCTACACCTCCACCGCCCTCGTCAACACCTCCGCCTCCCACAACACCGCCTCCGCCGACACCGCCCCCTCCCTCAACGCCTCCGCCTCCGCCTCCTCCTTCAACACCGCCGCCCTCAACACCGCACCCACCACAGCACCGGCAATGGCAATACTCTGGGTGCCATTCGAGCTGCCACTGGTAACACTGTTGGTAGAAGAGGAAGGGCTGCTTGCAGTGTCAGTGGGAGGTGGGTCTTCGAGCGTGGTGATTGTTTGGACAATATCTCCTATAGTGACTGTTCTGACAATTATAACGGGTTTCACGGGCGTGGGTGGGGGTGGTTAGTAGGGGTATGACTGCCAAGATCTGGGCCGCTTAGTATGAGATATGTGTATGGATGTGTGCGTAACCGTTTGTTTGTAAATTCCCCCTATTCCCTTCCTGCAACATCATTTAGGATGGTTGCTGTGTGTGATGCCCTTGCTCTGATAACATGAGTGTTTCCATCCATCGATCCATGGCCACATCCTCTTCCTTCTCCTTCTCCTTCTCTCGCTTCTCCGCCGCCACAGTGCGTTGCGCCTGCAAACCCGCCTGCTTCTCCATGGCGCACAGTGCGTTCATCTCGGCATCCACATGCACACGTCCTTGTGTCATCAGTGTGTCCGCACGCCGGTTCACCCATCCATGCCATCGTGCTGCTGTACGCTCTTGGAGCCGGCGAAACGACGCCATCATTCGCTCCATCCAACGCTGCACGCGGCGTGGCAAATACTGCGCCACCCCCAGATGCAGCTTTTCCCATCGTGCGCTCATGCGTGAAAGGTGTTTGCGAGCAAAGGCGGACATCCGATGCACAAATGAATGGATCTGTCCATGGACTGTGATTGAGATGAGTGCTTCCCGAACACTGGGCTGGCAGATGCTAGGTGGGGAGGTGCTGTTGGTGGAGTTGCTCGTGTGTGTGCCGTTAATGGCACCAGCAGTAACGCTACTCAGCTGGGTGAGGTTAAGCGCGAAGACCGATCGTGCAATCTCAATGGCGTCAGGATGAGCGAGCAGGTGCGTAGAATGCGCAGGGTGGGCAGGGTGAACAGGAGCGTCCGTTTCTGTCTTCTGCACGTTGTCCTGCACTTCCTCTTCTCTCCACGCAGATTCTTGTGGTGGAGCAGGCAGTGGTCTTGGCGCAGCAGTAAGTGTTGGAGCTAGGGTAGGCGTTGAAGCCAGAGTTAGTGCTGGAGCTGGAGCTGGTGTGGATGCTGGCGATGTAGATGCTGGCGATGTGGGAGCAGTGGTCTTAAACTTCTTTAGCCACGAAGTACCTTCGTTGATCCTCTTCATAAACATCGCTGGACTCATGACGTCTTCCTCAGACGGTGTGACAGCAACAGCATTGACGGGGGTAAGGACGGTTTGTCGTAGGAACGCCTGGTCCTTCACACGGTCTCGCCGGGTCATGACACTACCGACCATCAACACCCCACTCATGACCAGGAACATGCTGAACACAACGGGAAGCTCCATGGTTGAAAACAGCACAGCAATAGCCAAATGCACGGCAGCAGCCAATCGCAGCACAGGCGACAGCCATGGATAGTGTTGCCGCACACGGATAAGATGGAGCTTGGCGTAGTGTGAGCGCTCAAGGCCGTGTGGCAGTGTGCGAGCAATCCAGTCTGGAATGAGGCCAGGTCCGTCAGGGAGACGGAACGAGGGGGGAAGTGCGGGCAGTGTGGGTAGTTGTGGCACATCCGTGCCGTTGCCCAAGAGAAGTTGACCGTGCGAAAACAGTTCTCCAGCGCTGGTGAATGGGTCTTGCGTAGGTGGTGGTGGTGGTGGCACGGGCACGACAATCAGTGTGCTGGGGAGTGGCGATGAGGGTGGAGGAGAAGGCGACTGTGGGAGCACGTCGACAACAGCCACTGGATTGGGAGCGGCTACCGCGTTGAGCTGAGGGGAAGCATGAGCGAGTGTGATGAGAAGAGGAAGAGGAAGAAGAAGAGGAAGGAGGTGGAGACGGAGGGATGCGCGTAACGAAAGCGGAAACATCAGAAGCGAGAGGAGGAGGGTGACAAGATAGGCAGCACGTGTTGGGGAGCATGTGTGCGGAGGAAGGCGGAGTGGCAGTGGACGTGGCGTGTCAACACCACGACGCCACGGTGTAAAGGAAGAAGGAGAGAGATAAAGACACAGCATGCTGGCACAACAACATGTTTGTCTGCGGGTGGCTGCCGGTGCATCGCACTGCGGGAAAGAGAATGTCTAACAGTGTGAGTGTGAGTGTGGGAGTGAGTATGTGCTGTGTTTGCGCAGAATGGATAAGGATGGCAGCACAACACGCACACCTCTGCCAACACAGGCATGGATACAGATGCAGCGATATGGCACATATATTGGCAGAAGTAGCAATGACAACCGGGTACCCCTCGGGTGTCCAGTGGTTCCCAGGATGGTGCGAGCACGGAAGGGAGCAGCAGCAGCAGCACTATAGACACGTGCAGAGCTAGACAGTCGACAGATAGGACACAGGCAGATCTACTTGCCACGACGAGTGAATGCAGCTAGGGCCATGGCGGATAGTGCGGCTAGGCCACCAACGATGGCCATGCCTAGCAGTCCGTCTAGGATGGTGTGAGAAGCAAGAAGAACTACGCTGCACTACCTTTAGTGACCTTTGATTCGATGACTTCCTTTAGATGAAGTGCCTGGTGGTTGGATGGTTCTCGTTGCAGCAGCATGGTGTTGTACTGTCGTGCTTCGGTGTAGTTGCCGAGTTTGAAGTAGGCCAAGGCAAGGTAGTAGAGACACTCTCGCTCCCGCTCTGGATCCACCTTGCATATTTCTAGGGGCAAAGGGATGAGGAGGAGGAGGCAACAGTAAGGAAGCAGACCGTTGAGCAGGTGGATGCCCTTGAGGTGGTTCGGATGGCTTCCCGATCTGACCAACCCCCAGCTGTAGTTGAAGGTGGCTTGGGAAGAGGGGTGCGGGTGTTCTCGCTCGTATTGTTTGCGCAGCACCTGGCGGACGTGAGCAGCGGATGCGGCGGCGCGGTACTTCTAGCTCGGCATGCGAGAGCGGCTGCTCAGTGTCGGCAACATGGGGAAGCGCGCTCATGAAGGCGACAAGCAAGACCAGCGTCAACACCGTGTCACCACCGCGCCGATCAACGCTTTTGAACGGGCACGGCTGGGGCCATGGAACAGATCGGCTCTTGCAACAAGCACACGCCCTTCACCATCATGACTTCCAGTTGTTGCTTCATGTGGTGGTGGTGGTGTGCTCCAGTGCAGCTGCCCCTTCGTCCACGCATCCACTCCCTACATCCACCGCTTCTTCATCCACCCCGCACACACCAACACCCGCGGCGTCAACTACGTCTGCTTCCGCCAATCATGGCGAATGGAAAGGCGGTCAGCCAAGCGGCCATGCTTATGCTGCCGCTGATGCATGGTCTGACCCAAAACGCGCTTTTGTTCCGCACACGCGACCATGAACACCGATGGCCCGCTGCTGCTCAATCTTGTGGCCCACGATCCGCTCGCCCGCCCGCCCTTCCCCGACAATGCCTTGAAAAGGAAGCGCACCACCAAGCAGGAGCGCATGGCTGAGCATCGTCAAGCTCGCCGTGCTAAAATGGACGCTTTCGTGCGCACTGTCCATGCGCAACGTGACATAGCATCCCAAGGCAACCACACCCGTCCACCAGCGCATACATCCACCACTGCTGCTCCGAAAAAACTACCGCCTGTTGTCGACACACCTGCTGTCGCTCCCGCCACCGCCTCTGTCTCGCTTCACAAACGCGAGGTCATCTCCTCGCTCTTTTCCTTCAACCCCGCCGTGCCTGTCATTCCAACGGTGCTGAAAAAGAACCAGTCGCCCTCCAATGCGTGCGTCGACACCTCCTCGTTCGTCGGTCTCGGCGTGGATCAGGATATCGCGCACTTCCTTGCTGACAAAATGGATATCCACGCACCCACCAGGGTCCAAATGCTTACGCTCCCCAAACTGCTGGCAGTCAACCACGATCTGGTCGTGCAGGCAGAAACTGGCTCGGGCAAAACGCTGTCCTATCTTCTGCCTGTCCTGCAGCGCCTGCTCGTTGCCTCTGCTGCCGACACCACCGCCACCACCTATTGCCGTGAACTCGGCGCACTCGCCATCGTCTTGGCGCCCACGCGCGAGCTAGCCCGCCAAGTGAGCGATGTGCTCGACCAGCTGCTGAAACTGTCCTCCCGTCGCTATCGGCACTGGATCTCCGCTGGTGTCATCTGCGGCGGTGACAAACGCCAATCGGAAAAGGCGCGTTTGCGCAAGGGTGTCAACATCCTGGTGGCCACGCCTGGCCGCTTGCTCGACCATCTCCGGAACACAGAGAGCTTCCATGTGGCTGACATGCGTTGGCTCATCCTGGACGAAGCAGATCGGCTGCTCGAACTGGGCTTCGAAGAAACACTCACCGAAATCATGCGGCTGCTGGATGAGCGTGGTTCTGGCGCGTCGCGACACCCTCTGCCTGGTTTGCCCATCCGTCGACAAACCGTGTTATGTTCCGCCACGCTCGACGCTCGCGTACTGCGACTAGCCACCGAACAGCTGCATCAGCCCGAGTTTCTTCATTCCGACGCTGACACACTCGCCCTACCCGCCACCCCCACCACGCCCACCGACGCGCATAGCCACCCAGAAAGTGCAACTCGTTTCAGCATGCCAAAACAACTGCATCAACGCTACTTCGTTGTTCCCGCAAAGCTACGTCTTGTCAGTCTGGTTGCATTGCTACGCAGCATCTTCATCACCTCCACCAACGCAAAGGTTGTCGTGTTTCTGTCCTGCTGCAGCTCCGTCGACTTTCATCACCTTCTTTTCTGTCGCGTGCCACGGGCCCGTGACGAGGACGTCGATATGGATCTGGATCCGTTGGCACCCGACGAGGCATCGGCATCCGCACACCAGAAAGATACCAGCACCGTGCAAGGATCCACACACCTCATCTCCGGGGATGTGCGTGTGCTGAAACTACACGGCACACTTTCGCAATCAGACCGCCAAATGGCCCACCGGCAGTTTCTGGCTGCCACTGGCTGTGCAGTGCTCCTGACCACCGATGTGGCGGCACGAGGGCTGCACCTCACTGGTGTCACTCAGATCATACAGTACGACCCGCCTAGCGAACTGCGCGAATACGTCCATCGTGTCGGTCGTACCGCGCGGCTTGGACGGTCAGGTGTGGCGTCGCTTTTCTTGCTGCCGACCGAGACCGAGTACATGGAGCTGCTTCGTGCACAAGGCGTGCAAGCATCTGGGCATGGCTATGAACAGCTGCTGCGCGACGCGTTCGGTCAGACCGGCTACGAAGACGCTGCTACCGAGCTGCAGCTACGCCTAGAGCGTTTTGTCAAAATGGACACAGCGGTAAGCCCTGCGTGTGACACGGGCGGGATGGTTTGCTCACACACACACACATGTACAGGCATTAACGAGTGCACGCGAAGCGTTCAAGGCGCATGTCCGTGCCTACGCCACCCACGCCAGTGCAGAAAAACACGTCTTCCGGCTCCATCAGCTGCACTTAGGCCACATGGCAAAAAGCTTTGCTCTACGAGACGCACCCAGCAGCATGCGCCAGTCCAAAGAAACGAAGCGACAACGTTCAGATAAGCGCCAAAAGCAGCAGCATGACGAGGTGACAGCGTCTAGCATGCGGATGCGCAAGCAAACGGACGCCTCTCTTATCGCGTCGGAGTTCGCTGGGATTGGCGACGTGCAACATACGCTGCAGCAAGCCAACAAAAAATACCGTAGTGTCAGATAGAACCAGCCTGCATAGATAAACGCTCAGTGGTTGTCGTTTTGGCCTCGGTGTTGGCCTCAATGTTGGCCTCGATAACAATGGTGTGTCTTATATGGCGCTATTCGCTGCACTGATAGTGGCGAGTGATCAGCTCGCCATATCGCTCTGGCTGGCAGTAAGTGAGCACGCGTTTCAGCATTGGCAACAGGCTTGGAAATGCAACGCATTGTCTTTTTTTCACAGCGATGCATGTGTTCAACAAAAAACGGATGCACGAAACCGTATTTGGGCGAAGAAAAAAGCGTCTGTTGCCTCCTTTTTGATTGCATTGACAAAACGCTATGCCGCGTCTGCGTGCAGTGGTGCCTCAGCGTCCGCTTTCTCTGTATACGGCAGTGCAATTGCTGCCGTTCCTGCTGCTGTTGATTGCGTTCTTCCCTGTTCTTGCTGCGAAACATCCTCTCATTCCGTTGTCAGACAGTTTCCCCACCCGCCCCACCCAATTCACCTGGTCTATAGAGTACAGACCGGTAATACGCACGCCATCGCTCATCCACGCTGCCTTGCTGATCTGTTTCAGAAGTCTAAAATCATCGCTAAGCTAGACCACGCAAAAGAGGCATACAGGAGCTTGTACCGAGCACAAGAGGATGTCTTCAACCGCGTCAACGACGCCATCGATTTTATTATCCGAAAACCATACTTGCAGCTGCCGCAAGCGGTGTTAACCGCTATCGGTTTGGCGCTTGATCACTTGACGCAAGCGGCGAACTTCTCGAAGAACACCTACTTCCAGCAACAGGCAGATCATCTTTCGCAGCAGTTCGCCACGCTTCGCCAGAGCCCATCTGCTGCCTACAAACAGCATCTGGACGACATGAATGAAACGGTGATAGAGATGATGCGGCACTTCCAAGATCCGTTCCTTTACCGCAGCGAATTGAGTGCAGATAAGTGGGGGGTATGCGATGATCCCTCCTCTTCCCTATCGCCACTCACTCCGTCCTCACTATAGTATCCTCTCAGTGTGCTGGTAAACATCATTGCGAGTGACGCATGTTGCTCACCCGCTACAGCTGGGCATGAAGGGTGGCGTAAAACTGCAGCTGAACGCGGCGGCCGGGTATCTGACCCATATGAATGTATTCAAAACCGTGTCTATGTGGATCCAGCTGCTGTATCACATCCAGCTGCGTAAAAACGGACTGGAAATCGATCCGCTGCATGTCGGCAGTAGCTGTACGTGTTCGTTGGCATGCTCGCGCTTTACTCTCGAGTGTTTAGTGAGAAACGTTCCGTTCGAAGTTATGTTGGGTCTGCTCTTCCACGACGGGTCGAGACTATTCACTATTATGCGTGGGCCGTCGAAAGACTACTTGATTAAGGCGGACCACAGTCGTTTCTGGTGGCTGGTTGGTCGGTCTGATGAACTGCCCAAATACATCGGCAATGACGGGGATGTAGGTGGATGGATGCGCTTTGCAATGACACAAGCTCACTTTCCAGCTCGTCCGCTATTTCGACTCGCCCGAAAAAGCATCGTATGAAGTGCTTGTTGTGCGAGCGGTATATGCCCAACCGCTACCTTACATATCGTTGAAAGGCTTAAACCCCGACATAATCGATCCCCTGATCGCACTAAAGTTGGAAATCGAGAATACGAAGCTGTCCACCGAGATAGCGCCTCAGTCAGCCAAGAATGGCGGCGCGCACTCTGGACGCACCATGTCACGCCAGCAGCTACTGTTAGATAAGAAAATCCACATCAAAACCACTACTCTCAGCGATTTTTACAAACTCTGCATTGGATTTGTGCACGTGTTTCGCCAGCGAGACCGTGTTACAGACGGTGAAATGCAGATGGAGTACCTCGTTGTTTTGAACACACTGCTGATGGAAGCTACACATTTTGTCGAGAAGTACAGAACAACTATGTTCGGACACCTGAAACTACCCAACGGTTTTTCGTCAAAGGACATATATCCCGGACTAAAGCATGCCGAGCGTTTCATGACCGTCCTTGTGAATGCAGCAAGATTCAGCAATGAATTCTCGCCAATTGAGGCTGAAAAAATGGTTAACAATCTCATCATCTACGTCACTATAAACAAGCTTCGTGGAACAGTTCGCCATATGTTTCCGGGAAACGACTTTGAGGTAGGAAGCATGGGGGTGGCATGGGGGTGGCATGGGGGTGGCAAGCGTGTGTTGCTCACGCTAGTGGTAGAAAGGTGTTCGGCAGCTGGTACTGTGTCCGCTCCGTGGCACGCACAAGCGCCTACTCATCCTTCTGTAGTTTCTTGCGCGTCCAGAGATCGGCGAACAGTTGATCAATATATCGGCAACGCATGCGGTACCGTCCATTCGGAGACACGCGTGCTAATCATGCGACCAGAGGGAGTCCTTAAAGCATGCGCTTGAGGAAGTGTTCAGGCAACACGGGGTCCATGTGGAGTATTACAATGGCACGCCAAGTGAGTGCGAACCGCCCTGTCGATCCTGAACAACGGATCTAGATCCACACAGAACACCAACGTATCTCAAGGACGTCCAGGGCGTGATTTTGCTGTGTTCCACTAGTGACGCGATGGTGCCTCTCATTCCGATCCCCAATCCACTCCCAGAGCTGGACACAACGTATGGATATTTCAAAACCTTTTACCTCTTCCACAATCACTTCGCAAGCACATTGCAGATGGTATGTGCGACAACCATGCAAAGCTAACTGTCAATGCAGGTAAACAAAAACACGGATACTATCATTGGTTTCTTTGTCATCGTAAGGATGAACTGATGGTGGAGCGTTTGAGCCTTTGTGGCACGCCATGTCGCAAGCGACGAAAGATGGACGGCATTGCCTACCCTTTCTATTGGCCCCCTACAGAGTTGCAATAAACACGTTAGAAAAGCGTGATGAGCCTTGGAAAGCGCTTTCCGTCTCTTCTGGCTCTTTCGTTCGTGTGATACACATGATAGTGGCATGATCATGCATGCTGTGTTGCATGGGCGTAGTGTCGTGGCCACTTAGTTGACCACACAGCTACCCACCTTTTCGATCTGGTTTGGGAATTTGGTTTCAGAGACATTCGTTTTACGTCTTGCTAATATACGATTTTGCCCTATGTGCTTCGTTTGAAGCAGCATCGCTGTATCCCATGCCATGTGCTGGTATCGATGGCGCAGCAGTGCAGCCAACAGCAACACACATCTCAACCTAAGCATCAGCCGCTTCCACCTTCTACTGACTATTGCGTCTGGCGTGTCTCGCAGATGTAATCATCGGCTGCATTGTGCTGCACATGTCCGTCTTGGTGTGCGCGTTCAATGCGGCAAAAAGTGAGACGCAACACTTCCTCCTCCGTCACATGGGTAACCAGCAAAGTCAACCTGCAGCTGGCAAACGCGGCCATTACCGCTTAAGCGACAATGCCTTAGGCACGGATGTGCTCGCAAAGTACACGGGTAAATCTAGACGCGCGATAGAGGTGCTGACGTGCACGCGTAGACCTGGCCAGCAAGCAGCTGGGCGGAAAAGTGGAAGCCGCCAGCGATCAATTCTTCGCGTCGGCGGAAAATTTAATCGAGCCGGCAGAACCCGTCGCCAAACCCGGGAAGTTTACCGGTAGGGTGTGTGAGACGCGTGCTGCGCTCACACTTGCTGAAGACTGTGGTGCCTGGATGGATGGGTGGGAAACACGGCGTCACAATCCCGAACACGATTGGTACCAGCCTTCTTCTGGGCGATTTTCTGTGGTGAAGAGGATCTGACTCGGATGTGTCGCCAGGGCAGTTATAGAACTGGCATATCCTGGCACGATTTTTGGCTTGGAGCTGGATACACGACACTTTATCGGAAATTACGCACCAGAAGCGTCGGTGGAAGCCTGTCACTTTACAAGCGAACAAAAGCGAGAAACGGGGATCCCCAAGGTAGAGGGGTGGTGTGCGCACAAGCGCACGGAGGTGAGAAAGCGTGGTGGGTAGTGGCATACGATCCTCGAGAAAGTGACGTTGTCTGGGAACCAACGTCATTTTTACGCGCTGACGGGGATACAAGAGAAAGAGGGTGGCTACGAGGACGTGTTCACCCATGTTCGACTCAACATATTTCCTGATGGCGGTGTGGCGCGCTTTCGCGTATTCGGCCTGGTACAGCCAACCTGGCTGCAAACCCCGTATGTGCGCGTTTGTTCCTCGGCGTGGTTGGCCTGCACCGCCGCCACTCCCTCCGTCACCGGCCATCCCTTGCTAAATCATTCTTTAGGCAGCAATCGATTGATTTGGCACATGTGGGAAGTGGCGCGCGCGTTGTCAGCTGGAGCAACCAGCATTTTGGTGCAGCACGTCAGCTCATCTATCCTGGACGTGGAGAGACGATGGCAGAAGGCTGGGAAACGTGCCGGTCACGCGTGAAGGGTCACCACGACTGGGCATGCATACGATTAGGCGCGGCTGGTCATCTAGAAGGGGTGATTGTAGATACATGGCACTTCAAGGGCAATTTCCCTCAGGCTGTCGAGATACACGCATGCTACAGTACTGAGGTAGGTGTGGGACGGTGTGTGTGTGCTAACCGGGAATGCAGGAGGACCCGTGCAAAGACTCGGATTGTCTGTGGTTTCTGGTGCTGTCGCGCGAACATGTCGCCCCACATGCACTCAATCAGTTCCCACTGCGCTTGTGCGACCACGTATTCACGCATGTGCGGTTAACGATCTGGCCAGATGGTGGCGTGAAACGACTACGCGTGTTTGGACAGCGTGCGAATGAGCCTGCATCAGCACTGCCACCAGCAACAGTGCTAGCAACGTCGCTGATCCATTCCCCGGTGCGGGACGTGGTGGCGGATGGCGCGGCGTTGGATTCTGCAGCATCAACAGCAGCGGCCAACAGAGAGAGGAAGCGCAAAGACCAGTATGCGGAGTTGACGGATCAGGCGGCACTACCATCCGCAGATAGTGCAGGTTCTTCGAGCCAGGAACAGCCCCTCCCGGCGGCCGAGTCCATCACAGCAAGGACCACGATTGTCACGCAGACAGCGACGATTATCAAGAAGCGCTCAAGGAAATGAGCACTGGCGAGACGCTATGATGCTTGTGTCGTGATGTCCATTTCTCTCCGCCATATTTTACTCTAGTATGACAGAAATACACGTTTTTGTCTTACAGCTTGCTCTGGAGCATGTTTGCCTGTGAAAAGGCGAGGCGCATGCCGCGGGAAAGGGCCACGGTCACACAGTCCTCGCTAGGGACACCGTTCTCCCACACCAAGCACAGGAAGTCGCGCTAAACAGCAGGGTGTTAGACCATTGTGGTCACGGGTGCAAAAGAGGATGGAAACGCACCACGCCTGTCGATATCAGGGGATGATGCCAAACGCTGGGAGCATAGCAGATCGCCTGCCGAGCACTGGCGTGGAACACTTGCAGTGTCGTTTCGTCCGGTGAGCCGTCTGTACGTGTGGTGAGAAGGAGGGTGGATAAGACGCGACACAGTCCGACACGACGCGCGGCACATACCAGGACGTGAAGCGGCGACTACAACGAGGTAGCCGTTGCTCGCGCTGGCAGCTGACGGGGAAGGGATGAAGCATTGCGCGGAATACGGATGTTGTTCCAGCAATTTTATCGTGATAGGCAAGGCATATGGCGTGCACTGGAAAGTGCAGAGGTTGGGTTGCGCGGGTGGAGACGAGGCAGGACGTGGACGTGTGGCCAGCTTGGCAAGGTAGTTTGTGCGAATGGCAGTAGCCATGTTTGCAGCCACCGCACCGGCGACAGGTGTAGCATCAGACGGTGGCCATTCGACGAGCTGACCAAAAGGCGCGAAGGCAGCAGCCGTGAGTGGGAGCACCGGGAGCGCAGCAGCCATGCCACCAAACCGCCGTCACGCTGTCATTGTCCGATGTCGAGCGATGACATTTGGGACGCATGGGGAACACCGGCGGGCACGGCAGCACACACGGCAAATGCGGCTGCCGGAAAGACAATTGCATGTCCGCAAGGCCAGAAGGACGAGGCGAGAACATCCTGGGCAGAAGTGTAGGCAGTGTATGCGGAAGCACTTGTGCTAAGATGCGTAGAACGGCACAGCCCACCGTGCAGATCCTGCGCACAGACACAGCAGCGACACAATACGCCCCTGTGGTACCAGCGTGTGTGGAGACACGAGCGAACGTGTGTGGGGAGGGGTAGATGCGCGTGTTGAAACGACCCGATGCAGCCACGCGTGATGCGTCACTGCCCTTAGTCGCAACAGCGTCCACCGCCCAGGAGGATACGTCGTCCACCAACGCCGAACGCATCCAGGCAGCCTACCGAGAGCGAGAGCGGCGCTACGAACAGGCCAGACGCAAGATCTTTGACGCATCGTAGCGACGCGTGATGCTGTTTCGCGGAAGAGGAAACAGGTGTTGTGGCGGCAGGACATGCGAGGGAAGGCGGCGCTGTTCGCTGAATGCCACGCTGTTTTGTGTCTGTCTTGCTGGGTGTATGCTATGGCGGAGGTGGCGTGTTCGATGGATGCTGCATGGCGCGTTGTTGACTTGAATGGATGTCACGCTGGGTGTGAGAACCCTGCGAATGGCGTTTTTACAGCGCTGCCACGCCCGCTCACTTCACACACCTCCGCCAGCCACGCTCTTGCTGCTATTCCTCCTGTTGCTGCCTCCGTTAGCGAAGACCGAGTTGTATGACGCATTGCCATACGCCGCCAGTCAGCATCCAGACACACCACCGAGCCACTTCATCCCTGCTGATGTGCCGCCCACAGAAGCATTCAACAGGCTGAGCTATGCTGTGCCGCCTCCCATGCTACCTCCCGTGCCACTCCCCGCACTACCCAATCCCGCTACTCCTTCCGAGCCTATAGACGAGCTTCCAAGCTTCTCCACAGAGGAACACAACGGATTTGTACGCGCGCTGCGTGCTGTCATGGCCCCACCTACTCACAACCCGGATCCTCCCGTCAACCCCGCCACCAACGACGTCTACGTACGCGCCAATCTCTCCGCCGTCAATCTGCCCGAGCTGTGGCGTCAGAGCATCGAGGCGGTGCTTGTCACGTGGCGCAGCTTTACGAAGAATATACTTGGTACACGCGTCAAGCGATGGTGGCGTCGCGTTCGATTGCGTGCCGGTTTCCGTCTTAAGGGAAGGGAAGCTGAAGCGCACCGACAAGACATACTAAAGCAGCACGCTGAGCGCCATCAACAGCAACGCGCGGATGCCCTGTTGTGGGAAGTGCCCTACAAAGCGTCGCCTCTCGCGCACTATCCCAACGAAGATGACCGGTTCGACCAAGACGATCTGTTCACCACCGAGTACGCTCTTGCTCGCATGGAAGTGCTGCGTCGCGTTGTGTCTGTGCTCTACGCCTCCAAACGCGGCGCGCTGCGGCGACGAAAGCCCAAGTTTACCGCGATGAATGCGGCTGCTGCTGCTACTGCTGCTGCGGTAAAGAAACCGATCGATAAACGTCATCTGCGAACACGCATACATCTGTGGGCACTGCACCAGCACGTGCGGATCATGAGCATGGTGCACAAGTATGCTCGTATTCTGTGGCGAAAACGCGCGCGGCTGATACGACGCATCCAAGACACCCGCAACCGCCGACGCGAAGCCATCAGACACCACCGCAAGCAGTACTCGGGCGAAGAGGAGCTGGAGCTTCCTAGTATGCTTACGGATGACATCTATACGGTCATGCCGGCACCCATTGTGCATGACAGTGCCGCGGATACCATTCAGGATCCGCATCCGGATGTGGAAGCGACGCTGCGACAAACCAACCGGCTGCCACCGCTGATGCGCGAACGTGCCATTCCCGACTGGTGGTCTGAACAGCAGCGTGAATTGCGGTTTGACATGCTGACCGACGCGAATGTCGATTCCCGGCATCGGTTCATTCCTGAGCGCTATGCACAGCTCGTCTATTGGATGTGCGTGACGGTGGAGTACCAGAACGATCCTGTGTTTGCAATGTTGATGTGGGTGACCTATCTGCCCGACAACCAGGTGCAGTATTTCACCTATCTGCTGGACCAGTGGATGCGTGGAGAACCGTCGCAGCGCGTGCAACCGATGGACCTGTGCGCGGAGGAGAACGAGCGGATGGTGGAAGACGACCAGGTGCGGCTGCAGCAGCAGGCTCGTAGCGCCACTGGATGGCGCATGCAACAGCGCAAGCGGGGGAACGTTAAAACAGCAGAAAAGCATCATAAAGAAGCCTATCACAAGGCTCGCAAACAGCTGTGGCGTGGTGCAAGCGACCAGGTGAAGCTGTAGTATCGACGGTGGTAGGCAAGGAATGAATACACATGCACGGCAGATGAGAGAGGGGACCATATAGCACAGGTAATACGTATCACTTTTACTCCAACCATCTCCACCTTTCCAGCAGCAGTTGTTGGTGCCGGTACACGCTTGCACCTGCTTACACGAGTTTGTTATTGACCGTCTGTGCTTGCATAGCGCGACTGGATATCTTTCCATTGCCGCTACATACAGGATGAGCGGGGAGGGGGAGTGAGTGGGTGGAAGCTCAGCCTACCCCACGGTTCAGTCGGTCCCAGATGGTGTCCATGGCGTTGTCGTACGCCATCTCGAGAAAGAAAGCGGCGACGAATATGCCGGTGACAAACACGGAGTTGCGACGCACAAGGGTGTTGTAGAAGCCGCGACTCAAACGGGTCAAGGCGGGGTTTGGGTTGATAGCGTGGGCAGCGGTGGCAGACATAGGCGGAGGCGGTGGTGGCAGGTTGTTTTCTCGGTGCGCGGCAACAGACAGAGGTGGTGAGGGCGACGAGGACAGGCGAAGTGGCACACTTCGGTCATCCACGTCTGCTGCAGGCACTGGCAAATAGAAGCTGCTTTGTTCCGCGAGCACAGTAGAGGTTTGCGGTGGTGGAAGGTGAAGAGGATGTGTAGCGTCGTTTACTGTTCCTTATCTGTGCGCATGGTCCACCGCGCCACTGCCACCCTGGCGCTGGTGAAACCAGATGTGTATGCACACCCGCTGCTGGTGCCACGCATCCGCCAGCATCTGACCGATCACGGACTACACGTGGCACACGAACGGCGGGTGGTATGGCGTGTGGCAGAAGCAGAGCAGTTCTATGCAGCGCATCGCGGGCGTTTCTTCTTCCAGCGACTGGTCGCCTACATGACCAGGTACACGCGCTCACTACCATCGCACATCTCAGCCGAATACGTGCGGTGTGTGGTGTTGCACACAGTGGTCCATTTCTCGCATGGGTAGTGCGTGCAGAAGCTGCTGCTGGCCACAACCAGGAAGTGATTGCGCGCTGGCGGTCTATGATCGGACCCACTCACCCAGTCAGGTAGCAGCGAAAGAGATGCATAGGCTTAAGGGTGTGTGTTTAGGGCGCGTGTGCATCAGCCACACACACTGCGCGCACGCTATGGTCTGACAGACACACGCAATGCATTTCATGGATCAGGCAAGTGGCGGCGTCTGTGCACAGCGGTGGGTGTGCTCATGTGTTTGGTTAGATTCAACGGAGACAGCAGCGCAAGAGATCCGTTTCTTTTTTCCTGAACTGGAAGGGGCTGATGTGATAGCGTGTGTTAAGTAGTTTGATCGTATGCATCAATTAGTTTGACCACATGTGTCAACCAGCTCAATCATATGCATCAAGCAGTTCAACCGTATGCGACAAGTAATCTGATCGTACGCAACACATGCTTCACTAGCATGTCTTCTTTGGTTCACGGGCTCAGTGTGTGTGGTCGCGTGGTTTGTTTTCTCACCAACGCGGTCCACGTTTGCGCCATGACGCCGCTGCCGTTGTTGCTCTCGCCACTGCTGCTCTCGCTGCTGCTCGCTTTCACGCTATGCAGTCACACTTGTTGCGCTGCCGATCATGGCGACGCAGACACCAGAACACGGCCGCGTGGTGTGGCCAAAAACAGTGCGTGTCCATCCCCTCTTCTTCCTCCTCCTCCTCCTCCTCCTCCTCCTCGCCTCATCCCCTCGCTCTTTTCCACCAGAGGCCTATCTATACGAAGAGGATGAGAACGGGAACTTCCAGTGTCTCGACCAGTCCATAGCTATTCCTTATGCTCGTCTAAACGACGACTATTGCGACTGTCCCGATGGTAGTGACGAGCCTGGCACTGCTGCTTGTCCCGACACCCCCTTCTACTGCGAGAACCGAGGGTATCATGGCACCAACATTGCAAGCTGGAAAGTCAATGACGGTGTATGTGGTATGTGTCTCCATGCCTCCTACCGCCGTCCTCTCCACTCTCCTCAACAACAATTCTCGCCTAGAGCCTGAATGCTGTGATGGCAGCGATGAGTGGGACAACGCTTCAGGCATCGTGTGTCCTAATCTGTGCCACGCTCTGCAGCAAGAAAAACGGCGTGTTGAAGAGCAAATGCAGCTGAAAGTGTATGAGGTACTACCGCCGGTTGTCGCTCTCTCCACCACCATCACCACCACGCCCACTAGGGTACACGGAAACGTTTGGAAATGATCGGAAGTGCCATGGCAAAGCGTGAGGATCAGACGCGTACGCGTGAACGAACCGTCAGCACCATCTCTGCCATTCGCACTCGCGTGGCTCAGCTCGAAAGCTTGCAGCAACAGCTGCGCGCTATGCCCGACAAGGATGACGTCCACATAGATCCTGCAAAACCATTGGCTAAGGCCTGCACTCGTCTCCAGAACTGTGCACGTGCACATCAGCACCTACGCGCTCGGCTCGAGAAGGCCGAAACGATGCTGGTGCGAGCAATGGACATACTATCTGCACTGGTGAATGACCACGACTTAGCCATGGAGAACACCACCGTAGCTACCATCGAGCACCTAGAAACACAGCACGCTGATCTTCTCGAGAGCGAGCATGGCAATGACACCACCACTGACGCATTCGACGAGGCTGATGTATTGTCTGGCGCATTTCGGCAGCAGATGTATCAGTTGGAAGGCAAGTGCTACCCGTTGTAGAGCGTAGGGAAGAGCCAACAACCACTAGGCTCCCACGCAACCACATCCTCAGGACAAGCATCCTGGCTGGGGTGGACCCAGCAATGGTGGCGCGAGTCTCCCCCAAAGAGCCGCAAAGAAGAACTGCTGCGCACCGAAGGCTTCCAAGGTAGTCTCTCCCATGCACACCCAGCCTGCTGAACCGTTTCCTACGCAAGACCAGGATGCGCTACTTCAGACGGTGCGGGACGAGCAGAAACAGCTACGGGATCTCGAAGCTCATATGCAGGAGGCAGACCTTTTCCTTGCAACCGACTTCGGCGAGCACCAAGAATACGCGCTGCTGCACAAGCGCTGTTTCAACTTGCAAAAAGGAGAGATTTCGTTTGATGTGTGCTTGTTTGGAGAAGCGAAGCAGCAGTCCAGCCTTGGATTCTACCGACTAGGGTAACGCTGTTGCCACAACGCTGTCGGCTAGTTGCTCATGGGGGCCAGGACCTTTGTCGGATGGGACGAAAACCAAGCAGCACCGCAAAAGTACCTCACACAGCGTTATGCTAACGGTGACTATTGCCATAACGGACCGGTTCGCTCGTTGACGGTAAGCGTGCGTGGACGGTTGTATGCTTACTTTGCTCGTTCTAGCTGCACTTTGTATGCTCGAATGTCGACGAGCTGCTCGCAATCGACGAGACAGAAACGTGTGTCTATCACGGCCGCTTTGCCACACCTGCCGCCTGTATCGGTGATGCGATACCATCGTTCGCGTCGTCCCCAGAAATGTCGAAGGACGAGTTGTGAGAGTCTGCACCGTGTATCGAGGAAGCCACAATCATAAAACTTCAATACAGACTTTGCTTCTGCAGCTGTGCCACTCGACATCACATCCGCCACGCGAATCCAAGCAATATCGCGTACTGCGTGTTGTGCCTGAAAACGCTAAGCATGCCGTGCAATGCTTGGATTAGAAGTGCTCCACGTGGTCGGTGTGCGTTTCATTGGAGAAAAGGGAGATCGTCACGCAATCAGACGGATGTTTTGCGTCGTGCGAACGAGGCATGCTACGAGCGGTAAACATGTGGCCGACCTCACAACAACCATCTTTTCTCGCTCCTCTTCCTCCTCCTTTTCGCATCACACACTGCGCTTCCACCACGCACCACCGCTCCACCAAGCAGCGTCTCTGAATGCCCGACTTCGCTTCCATACACCCCACGTCCTCCACACGCGTCTCAGTCCCGCCACGTTGCCCTATGCCCATCACCAGCCGCTGCCTTCTCCTTCTCCTTCTCCTCACACTTCTTTCGCTCGCACAGACACCAGTGGGTGCAACCCCATCCTACGGCTCATGGCTCGGAACACTCAATCCTATAAAATACCTTCCAGGGCAAAGTAGGAAATCAACACGTGTGGCTAGAGAAGCCAACAACAGCAACAACAACAGTAACAACAACAACAACAACAACGACGCGGAGAACGATATTGGCATAGATTCGTTTACGCTCGTTTCACAGCCCAACCTATACAGCGGTTCCATCAACATGCCGCCCAAGCTGCCTACTCCTTTCAAAATGTCATCGTCTTCTATCTCACTGCCAAGTCACGCCGTATTGCTCGACACTCACACAATACCAAAACACAATTCGCCCGCAGTCCCTATACAGATTCCACTCGCCGCACCTCCATCGCCACTCTCCAATAGCGCGTCTGAGAAAACGTCCTCCTCTCTCTACCCCGCAGTGATTACTCAGGTTTTCAAATCTCTGCCGCGTCTGTTGGCGTTCTTTCCAGCATTCGCAAAGCTCACTGTGCATACTTTCATCAGCACGCCCATCACCGACGATTGCTTTCAGCAGCTGTCCTTCTACTATCCTCGCTACCGGCGGGTGGCTGACCGCTCGTCGGGGTCGTCGTCTTCTGTACAAGTGGTCCTACGGGTTGAGCAGCGGACCGAGCTAGAAATGCGTTTATGGCATGCCTCTAATATTCTCCTCTTTCTGGCCGCGACTGTGAACGCTAGCATCGCACGAGAGCATCAGCCATTGCTGCTACGGGAGAGCATAGAATTCGTCATCGCAGCGATAAAGAATGTGAATAACCATTTTCAAGCATCGGCCGGTGGATATTTGTCGAAGAGCGTGCAGTCGTCGCTTCTTCGTATCGAGACTACCCTTCGCTCCAAAACGCCATTCAGCCCCAAGGAAGTATGGGAAAGCGCCATAGACATGCTGAACTCTCTGCGAAGCATCATAGAAGCCCCGCTTTATCATCAGCGACATGGCGATGACAAACAATTAGTTGTACGTGTTTGCTTGCTTGTTTGCTCGCTCCTACACACATCGTCTTATCTAACAATGCAACTAGGCTGCCGTTAACAACATGGTAAGCTTGTGCATGAGAAAAACATGCGTCACGCGGGTGGATGGGTAGCTGGGCGAGCACACTGTGACGTCCAAAGAGATGGACGATACAGCATGGACTACACTGGGAATCAAAACGGGGGGCAAATGGACGCGCTTCATTGTTGAGCGCGTACTGCAGAATCACAACGTGGATGTTACTTCGTCCGTGCTGGCCCAACGTGCGTGCACGTGTCTGTCTGTCTGTATGTCTGTCTGCTAACAAAGTGTGTCCCTGTGTTATCCAGTGAATGAGCAATTGACTCCTGACGTGATGGGACTCATGCTCATCGTAGCAGGAGGCATATACACAGTAGTGCCAGGACCCAGAGACGATCATGCTCCATCCCCCAATGGAGTGAGACATTGGTGGGACCTCTGCTCAGACCTGCTGAAACCCGAATACATTGGCACTGACGCTCAGGTAAGCGTGCTTGTTTGCTTGCTTGCCGCCTATCCACCACCAACACATTTGTTCGTGTAGCTGGTAGCTTATTTGCTCAAGTACAAGACACCAGTGAACTCCATTTCAGTTGTCAAAGCCCTGCCGCACCCGGTGCCGCGTGGCGCAACAGCCGGAGCACTTAGCAATGACAAACGCCACCGGCTGCTTAGCAAGAAAAGCGAGAATCTTCCTTCTTTGCCATGGCCATCCTACGGCTCCTTGCAGCTCACCCAGCCACGAACTCGACCTGTCCTTCCGTCCGAATGGCATCTGATGAGGCAGTTTACCACGCGGACGGCTGACTCTGTCGACGTTTCTATGCAGAACTCGCTGTCTCATAACAATTATTGGACCACCGACGATGATATTAGAAGCGCGATCACCACCAACCAACAGTTCTATCGCATCTGTGCTCTGTTCATACGCCTACTCCACACCCACCTCTACCCATTAAGCCTGGATGCCACCAAAGTGCTAGCTACCGCTCACTCGTTCAGCATACTGGAAAGCCTTCTGAGGAAAATGACCAGATTTCTAAAAGATTATCGTTCAAACATTGACTTGCTGCCCCGTCTGCATAATGGTCAGCCAGCCAGTACGCTGTACCCACAGTTTATCCGTCTGCAAAACAACTTGTCCACCGCCTTGAAGAATGCGCAGTCTGCAACCAAGCCCGCTAATGCTGCTTTGCTGAATACGCCGAAAATGCTTTTCGACAGTCTCAACTCGGTGGCACTAGTTGAGCTGGTGGCTGTCGGATCTGCCCACAAAGATAGTGAGGTAGGCGCTGACTGTAGACGCGCTTTGCTCACTCTCGAACAGATGAACATTCGGCTGTTGGTACATCCTCCTCGACTGCTGTGTCTTCGTGCTCATCCATAGTTTGGCCCCAACAAGATCCTGGTCGACTTCTTCTCAAAGCTCTCTGCTAACAGCAAAGTAAGCGCGCTTTGCTCCTCACAGTTTCTCAACGATGCGCAGGACAAGTCGCTGAGGGACAACATAGTACATGTACTCTCTGACCAGGACGTAGAGTTCAGGATGTCTCCCTCGCTATCCGGTAGCTATCTTTCAATTGCCCCTTCTCATGCTGGTGCAGATTTCAACCACTACGAGTACAGGAATAGCAGCGGTCTGATCTTTATTGAGCGCACAGGCAGTGGTGAAGTGTGCGTGTTCAACCATATGCCATCTATGTTTTCGGGGATAGATGGTCAAGTGGATCAGCAAGGCCTTTGGTACCTGATCCAGAACGGCTCGCCGTCTCTGTTCAACTTGGTACCATGCAAACCCTTTTCAATACTTATACGTTGCAGACGAAAATTATGCAATTCAAGAATGTAGACGCGTATTTGATCTTTTGAACTGTTGCGGTAGACGGCTTCGCCTCAGGCTGCCTGACAAGCGGCGTTTGTCTCTTAGCGTCACACATAAGACACATTTGTTTCACCTCCAAATAAAGCTGGCGTTCGATGCGCACGTAGCACAGCAGAGCCTGGATGTATTGTATGCTTTGGACGAGCGAACGAACAAATGAACGAACGAACGAACAATAGTGCAATGTTCTGAGCAGCGAAACATTTCCTCAAAGAAAGATGTGATCGTCTTGAGGAGGGACCATTCTCTTGTGGTGAGTCATTGTTACACACACATTGTCCATGTCGATAAAGTCAGGTTTGCCTCGACAAATAACAGGCGCTGTTGGGCGTCAGCTCTTTGTCGTTCCACTATGCGCTATGTCATCAGCCGAAGTGCTATCAAGTGACAAAGAACAATGCCTACACTACACGCGAACACCTCAGAAGCGCTCAGCGCCACAGCGATAGTCATAGCACATTGTTTATTTCGGTAATCACACAGGGTTACTAGGTGTTTTCGGTGGTGATGGTAGAGCTAGTGGCAGCAGCGGCTGCTGCTTGTTCCTCCTCAGCACTCAACCGCTTCTTCAGCACCAGATCGCTGCCCATGACTTGTTTGTAAATTCTTTTTACATCGTCGCACACTGTCTCGAAATGGCTGGTTGCGTCGTAGGACTGGCTGACAAACACCTGGTCTTGCGAGCCATCTCCTGTTGGCTCGTACAGATTCGAGATAGAGGTGAACTGCTCTTCGACAGGCCCAAGCAGCTTCAATCCAGCCTCGATTTCCTTCTCCGGTGTTTCTGTTTCCACGACCGTCGACACGATAGCCAGCCAGTAGTTGGTGGCGCAGACATTGTGTGCATGGGACACACACGCAATGTAGATATCTAGCGGCAGACAAATGAGTTGCAGTCCCGGACAATGTGGAGGGAACAACCGCCGACTACGCACCATGCTTGCGTCCCACCTGATTCTGCGGGATGATGATTTGGCAGCTGTCGGCATCACTCGTATCCGGAATAGGATGCTTCAACAAACAAATGCTCCGCACCACTTGGCCAATCTTCTTGGACTTGTCGGGGAAGTAGGACGGATCGCCAATCACCTGTTTTGCACGCACCACCTCCTCGCCACACCGGACTCCCGAGAAGCTTCCGTTAGCGTCGTATATGATCTCGTCCACTTTCTTGTCCAGCATGTAGGTGCCTCCATACACGGCGCTAAGACTGTCCACACACACGCCAATCAGCAACACGATGGCCATATTACTATCTCCAGCGCAGCCTACCGTGAAAACCCTTGAGGCAGTTCTCCCAACCCGTACAGGGGGTACAGGTAGGGGCTTTTGCCGTAGCGTGCCATCGAGCCCATGTACAGCAGAATGCGATGATAGGTTTCTCGTGCTGGCTGGGTGAGGTAGTCGTCGTTTTGCCATAGCGCGAGCGAGTGGCCGATGAAGTCTTGGGTGCCGGTCTCTAGGCCGAAGTACGTGTACACATCCTTCATCAATGTCTGGTCCAGATTGAGGCCTTGATGCGTTGCAGGGTCTTCGTCGTTCCACGTCTGGATGAACTCGAAAAACTTCTTAGCACGACGCTTCTCGAACATGCCCATCAACGACGAGCGCACAGCCTCCATTTCGGATGCAGGCACCTTCGCGATGTAGCCGTCACGATACACATACGAACCGGCGATCTGTTTGAACTCCAGGTAACGAGTGACGTCGGTGTAGACCAGTATCTTCACCAGTTCACCGTTCGCCATCATAAACTTCGGGATGATATCGACATTCCAGTCGCGATCACGACCAAGCGTGGAGGGTGGTTCAGAGCCCTCGCGGAACTTGCGATATAACTAACACACCGCCATCCCAGTAGTGAGCAGCTGCTGTCCAAACATACACACACACACACACACGCACGCACGGATGGCATGCATGCACGCGTTTCACACACACCTGGGTCAGATTAATGCTGGCACTGTCGCCGCCATAGTAGTCGTTCCGATCCATGTGCAGCACCTTCTTGCCCTCCACTGATAGCAAACCGGACAACACGCACTCGGTCAGACCGGTGCCCAATACAATAACATCGTATGCTTCGTCCTAGCGGGTGGTGAGTGCTGTGCAAGGGGAGTGTTGGTGCGCCGCTACCATGTGTAGTAGTGGCGGTGGCGTGCGGCACGGATAAAGCGAGAAAGGTAGCCTCACGCACCGTGCGAAGGCTGCTGACCATCACGTGTGCCAACCACTCTCTGCGCGCAAACAACAACAACAACAACAACAACAACCATAGCAACCATAGCATCCGTGGTCGACAACGAGATGGATGGACAGACATTGTGCTTCGTGGCAGCACACCGCTCTTACAAGCACTAAGCAATACACCACTCTTATTCCAAGCTCATGCGACAATTACATCTCAGTGTCCATAGCCGTCACACTTGCGTCCAGTGTATGACCCAGCATGTCGTTTGGTGTCTCGTCCACGCCTATGGGCATGCTGTCGGTGGTGGTGTCGATGGCGGATGTCAGTTCGTCTATGGCATGTACCCGCATCTCTCCCTGTTCTCGCCACTGCTCCTTTTCTCGCTCGAACATTTCCGTGTATCGCTGAGGGGGGTAAGCATGACAGACGCAACATCACAGCACCCAACGGTGGACTACCTGTTTCTCTTCGATAGACATGCTCTTCCATTGCGCATTGACCACTTTGGATGCTTCCGCGGGTGTCAGTTCCGGACGATCCATCATGAGTCCCGGCTTTTGTTGTTGGAAGAAGAGGTAGTAGGCGTTGGCGGGTCTGCGAGAGGTAGCAGTGGCGGCTTGGCCTGGCACTGCGCTGCTATTGGGTGTGACCTGGCGACGCGGGATACGAGGACGCTTGTTGGGTGTGGTGTGGTTGGTAAACGCCGAACGGCTTCGTTTAGAGCGCAAGTAACGAGCACCGCTTGTCACACGTGT